>JAQZBX010016194.1:0-36748 GCA_029593785.1 Cabassous unicinctus | reverse complement strand
GTTATTTGAAGCCAAGAGATGAGTTTGATCCCAACATCTTTATGGAGTCGAAAGACAAAATTATTTTCTAATAGTGCCCAAGAATTTTCAATCATTGACAAAATGTATAAAATGAAATGTATTGCAAGTCTCATATATTACTGGTGGAAATGCAAAATGGTATTGCCCTCTGGAAAATATTTTGGAAATTTCTTATAAAGTGAAACATATAGACTTATCATATGACTCAGCAATCTCACTCCTGAGAAATAAAAACACATTTGCTCAGAAACCTGTATATATCCAGAGGGATCTCTCCCCACCCCCACGGCCCAGATTGCTACATTCTGCTGAGACGTACAGGGCAAGTTCAAAAACCATAGTGCAGCACTCAGATAATGGAAAGAACAATCAGTTTACCTAGAACTTAGACAATGACACCATCCTTGCCACAGCCCCAGGTCACTGTAAAGGCAGGTTGCTTTCCTAGATAAGGCCCTCCTAGTCATCAAAACCACAAGTAAGCACTCAAATCACCTAGTCCAGCCCTCTCGTGATGCAGAAAGATTCGCCAAGGCTCAGAAAGGTGAAGTCACTGATCAAAGCAAATCCAGATCTCCTGACTTCTGATTTGGGGCTTTGACACCGCCTCGCCAAGCCCATGGCAGCCCTCACAGCTCTCACTGCCCTAACGCGTCTGAAAAGTTCTAGGGGATTCTCTGCATCTACCTCTTCAGTCCGTGCCTTTCCCCACACTCATTCTGACTTTGTTTATATGAGCTTTCATTACAAATTTCTCTGAAGTAGCCCTGAGTCATTACTACATTAAAACTAAGGTATAATAAAAATAGTTCCTAAAAAACCACAGCACCGCTGCCAAAGGGAGAACAATAATAGTGATCTGACCTACAGGGAAATGAAGAAGTGGTCACACCACACCGCTTTTTTTACCTGCCTATAATTATAACAAGATTTGTATGAGTCTCGTTGGATGCATGGTCACATGGGCAATGATTCAGAACTGTCAGAAAATTCAGGTCACTTTTAAAACAACTAGGTTTAAAAGACCTGGATCCTAATCCCTTTCTTCTGCCCCTAAACCATGTGCCCTTGGCATGTGAATAAACCAAGCTGGGCCTCAAATGTTCTCATCTGTAAAATGAAGGATTTGGACTATATGGTTTCTTAGTCCCTTACAACCCTAAATTCTATTACGTATTTGCAAACATTCAGTGTGAAGGATGGAGGGGTGTGGAAGGATGCTAAGGGGTTAAGAAAAGGGCCCAAAGGTTAAAGAGGTTAAATCTGTGAATTCTTCACAGCTTAATCGGAATCAATTTAATCAAATACTTTACATGTTTCTTCTTGATATCTAGTGTGCTTTTTTATTATGGATGCAGTTATGAAAACTGGGTGATTATGGACATCAGAAAAATTAAATGGGGACCTTCCTATAGAGGGCCACATGAGCTCTGGACCACAAGGCAGTGAGAGAACTATCTGCTATGGAGAAGAAAGCAGAAACAGAGTTGTACATATGCTGCAGGCACCCTCGACCTAATTTGCAGATTTTTTAGGGGCCCTGGTATAAGCCACTAGTCCTGTGCCACAAAACATCCCTTTGTTGGACTTTAGGGACCAGCTTAGCATCTCGGCTAAGTTCCTGAAATGCAATGGTGGCAAGTGAGGGGATTCAGCATTGTTCCAAGGGTCCCTCAGTCCCATCTTCCCTGGAAAACAAGGGCAGAAGAATCCTTCTTCCAACCCAGTTCATGGGCCAGGAAAGAGCCCCAGGGTCCAAGCAGCTGAAAATTTCACAACCTCTGAAGAACATCATACATGGCTTGGAATACTACCAAATCACCAACTGTCAGGAAAAAAGAAACAGTATTTTGATATTGTCATTCATAAAGCAACAGACAGACTAAATTTCGTAGATTGTCTGAAGTGATATTCACCTCTGTTTTAAGAGACCATTCAGCACAATTACTAAATTATTTTAAAAAGGAAAAAAAGAACAATAATGTATGGAGCAGACTCTGTGGCTTGTCTACTCAATTACCACTCCCCTCTTCCAGCATTAGGCAATTGATAATGATGGGCCTTAACCAGGACACACTTTTGCACACTTTCCCAGCTTCCCTTTCTGCTAGAGGTGGCCATGTAATCCAGTTCAATCTGGTAAGATAGAAGGCGAATCTGATAGGGAGGATTTTAGGAAAGTTTTGCTTTCCTGATATAAGGGGCAGACAAAGCTGGTACCATTCATTTCCCCTTAAACAAAGAAAAGATGTTTGGAGCTATGGCATCAATTGTGTGATTATGAGGGGATGAAAATATGGGAAAGAGAATCAGAGATAACACTCTGATTTCACTGGGCCCCTGAATATACTCTAACATCCAACTAGCTCAAGACCACCTATTTTGAAGGCAGAGTCAATGCTTATTTGATTAAGCCTCCATAAATTCAAGTTTTTTCTTTTCTTGCTGATAAAGACATTCCCAACTAATACAGAGGAATTGCACAGAACCCAAGACCAAAGTTGAAGCAACGTTTACTTAATCTTTTGATACCAACAGCACCCAATGACCTAACCCAACTTCCAGTCCAGTCTCAGTCTCTCTTGACCTTGCTGGTTCTACTGTGATTTTGAATAATTCATATATACACTACTCATTTTCTATCTTGCTCCTTGTGGTAGTTTGGAACTGTATGTACCCCCAGAAAAACATGTTCTTAAAGTTAATCCATTCCTGTAGGTGTGGACCCATTGTAAGTAGGACATTTTGATGAGGCTACTTCAGGTAAGGTGTGACCCACCTCAATCAGGATGGGTCTTAATAGTTTACAGTAGCCCTTTATAAAAAAATGAAATTCAGACAAAGAGAGCAAAAGCCACAGAAGCAAGAATGTGAAAGCAATGAAACATGGAAGAGAAGGGACAGACCAGCAGATGCTGCCAGGTGCCTTGCCATGTGGCAGAGGAGCCAAAGATCACTGGCAGCCCATCTTCAGGAAGAAAGTATACCTTGATGATGCCTTAATTTGTTCATTTTCATGAACTCAAACTGTACACTAATAAATCCCCATTGTTTAAGCCAACATATCGCAAGGTATCCACTTTAAACAACTTAGGTAACTAAAACACTCCTAAAGAATGGAATAAAGAAGCATTTACCATCAAGATCTCACTGATGTGACTGGATGGCTTCTCATTTTTATTTTAGGAACATGGGATTTCAATTTATTATCATTAAATTCAGCAGAAAATATTTGTATCCTTCTATGACGTGTACCCAAAACAAAATCAATTGGGTGGTCCTGCATATAATCTGCTGCATTTATTTCAAAGATTCACAATTAGAGTTAGATTTTAAATGCAATGGGCAAATATCCCTTGTTACCATATACTTGTTTACTTCTCCACCAATAGTATTAGCCATTCATATTGATTAAGGAAGTACATTAAAACCATCAACTCTATCATGCTTTCATTCCTAATGTGGCAAAGGCTGCTGAGTTTCAGCATATAGAAATTGTCTTTACATTGGAGTTACTATGTAACTCGGGCTTATAGAAAAGAAGAGGATTCTTCCAATATATATAAGCAAAGAGAAACATGCTGCAAAAGGACAGCTCTGTAATTTCAGTATGTGTTCCTAACTTTCCTAGGGGAAGACAAATAGAAGTATGCAACAAAAAAGATCAACTCTGGCTATCATGACTGCTTGAGGTTATCTTATAGGTAAATGCTGAATTTAGCTTCTCTAATCTCTCCTTTACTCACAAAGACATAGGCTAGATTGAGGGCCTATGTTCCCACCTGAGCTCAGAAGGCTTTCAAGTGACAGAGAAGGTATTTGCTGGTATACTACTAGCTTCCCTACAACCTTCACCTTTATTTCATTATAAAAGCAGCTAACACTAATTAATACTTCTGTGCATTTCACATGCATTAGTCCATCTAAACCTCATGAAAATCATATGAGGTATGTACTATTCATGAACACATTTTACCAATAAAGAAACTGAGGCATAAAAAGTTAAGTAACTTGCTCAAGGACACTTGACTAAAAAGTGATAGAACTTAGATTTAAACCCAAGGAGTCTGGTTACAGAATCATAAATCTAAACCACTCTGCTATGGAGCAACCTGAATGTGTATTAACATTTCAGCTAATATTTCTAAACAAACTACTTCAAAAGGCAATGTAAGGGAGAACGTTTTTTATAATGAGAAATGGCATTCCATAATGATCTTGATCTCCTGGCTCTTCAGCCTTCCCATTTGTTCTGGTAAAGGCAGGAACTAAAGTGGTCACAGTTGACCTATGGGATGAAGGGTTGACTGGGATGCAGGACTTTCAGTGCTAAAATCAGAACAGTCCCAGGCAAACCAGAAAGGTTGGTCATCACCCTATCACTGATATAAATTTCTCCATCTGTCTAATGCACAAGAAAACATGCCAATTATCAGTCTTTAAAGCCAAAAGATGAATATGATCCCAACATCTTTGTTGGGATCATATTCCAATATATTGAAGGACAAAAATATTTTCTATTAGTGCCCGAGAATTTTCAATAATCAGCAAAACTGATGAAATGAAATTTATTGGAACTCTAATATATCACTGGTAGCAATGCAAAATGGTACTGCCCTCTGGAAAATATTTTAGGAATTTCTTATAAAGTTAAACATATACAACAATCTCACTCCTGAGAAATAAGTATGTACCTTTGCTCAAAAACCTGTGCCCAAATGTTCATAGACGCTTTATTTATAATTGCCAAAAACTGGAAACAATCCAATTGTCTTTTAATGGGGTTAACAGATAAACTATGGTATACCCCTACAATGGAATACTTCTCAGCAATAAAATGGAACACTTTACTCATACAACAACTTGGGTGAAGTTGAGTGAAAGAAGCCAGTGTCAAAAGATTACATACTGTATGAATGAATTTAAATGAAATTCTAAAAAAAGAATCTATACTGATGGATAATAGACCATTGGTTGCCAGAGGATAGGGGTTGGGGGAGAGTATATGAATACAGAAGTATTACATGAGAAAGTTTTTCAGGTTTATGGAACTGTTCTGGTTTTGGTGGTGGTTATATAAATTAAAATTCACAGAATTTTACATCAAAGGAAAACAGTCAATTATAACTTTAAATATAAAATGAAATTCATTTATTCATGAAGGATGTTCTTAAAAAGAAAAAGTTTATTCACACATCCACTAATGGCACAGGGCAGAAAAAAGCAGACAAGGAGTCTGGAAATCTGAGTTCTTGTTGAAATAGCCATTAGCTCGATGCATGAACTTCACTAAAGCTCTGAACCCCAGACTTCAGTGTCTAATCAATAAAATGAGATCCATGAACTAGTTCTCTAAAAATGTCTGACCCATATTTAAAATTGTAAGAAGTTAAGATCTTGCATCATATGGAATTTCCCAGGTTGTTTGTCTTAAACTCCAGCAAAGACTAAAATTAGCTAAGAGCGGTAGTTGGAATGGGCAGACATCAAATGAGAGTATTTCCTAATTTTAGAAATGCTCTGGAAAGGAGAAGTAGATAAGGGCAGAAGTCTTCCCCACCAGAAAAAAATAACAAAGGTAACCTTCAAACTCAATGAACTTTCTTAGGCATTTAGTCACATGAAGGACCCTGTAGACCATTTTATGTAAATTTTTCAATCATCCTCTTCCCTTCTTGCACAAAACAAGACTTTACAAATTGAAGAGGAAGAGAAAGAAAATCATGGCCCTCTCTGCCTGAAACTAAGATTTAGCTTTGTGGTTCTGTTGCTGTATTTTAGAGATACAAGAATGAGAAGGAAAGAGAACTTTTTTTAATGCTACACTGAAAGATTTTAAAGTTACTCAAGTGGGAGTATACTTAATCTGAAAGCAGTCAAACTGCTCATAGTTTCAGATTGAAATTCTGGAATAGAAAAGATTAGTCTTTCAAATATAATGAAATGTCCCTTAAAAATGTTATCCATATTTCCAACTGAGAAATTCCTGTGGAACAGAAGTGAGAAGATCTCTTTATAAAGGACTTTAGGAAAACCCTAAAGGATATTAAGGGGAAACGGACAAACAAATCAGTATCTTGCAGAGGATTTTGGAGAAAATAATTAAAGAGAGGTGTGGAAAATGCAATCTATGTTAAATTTTACTTTAATTTTTAAAAGTTTTGATGCCACAGATTTACTCCAAATTGTAAATCTAACACTGAATTAAATAGAATATTAAAATTGGTACATAGTGTTCTGATTCTCAATCCTTAACATTTAACAGCATTTGAGTATTAAAAATAAAAAAAAACTCATTCCATATGCTTTTGATTTACTTTCACCTAAATCATCAAATTGTAGCTTCATAAGAGCCAAACGTATTTGCCTGTATTGAGTTTTCTTACAATTTTTTTATCTTACAATAGGCAATTTGAATGTTATGGCAGGAATGAATCTTGGAAGCCATTGCATCTAAAAGTTGTTGTGTAGAAAGTAATAACTGAAAATGGAAAGTGAGTTTTAAAGTAAGCAAAATATGATCCCTCAGTCCATTCTTTCACAGAATCTTAAAGCACACTGACCTCAGAAGTAATCAGGTGCAACCTTTAACCTGATGCAGAAATTTCTTTGCACCCCATTTTTCTGAAACACTTTCTACCCCATAAGGTAATGCAACACTGCCTTTGTGAAACAACTCCAATCATTCCACACAGCTTCTGATTATTGACACCAGATCTGTTTCCTTCCCCAGGACCTAGTTATGTCCTCAAGGACACCAAAGATGTTATCGTCCTTCCCCACATCTGCTCTTTGGCTATGAAAATAGCAAATCATGTCCCTGCCTTGGTTTTCTCTTTTCCTCCTGTGACTTGATTGTCAACCTCTTCTCATTCTGGCTAAATCACTGTAGGTTTCCAGTAAGCTTCGCATACTGTGCAACTAGACCAGAACACAATGATCCTTTTTTACTCAACTGACAGATAACTGAGGTTATATCTACCTCAAAATGAACAATACACTTTACTGTTGTGGTATCAATGGTATTATTATTATTATTTAACATGACCAGGGACAAATAAAGAAATGTCCTTATCGGTAAAATGAAGAGATTACATGAGATCAGCAGAGAAGCTGTCTCATCAACTGAAACCTCATGCTAAGACCACATTAAAAAGCCAAGCAGGGAGCTGCTTAGTGAAGTAGGCATAGAAGGGGAGGCTGGGTGTCTGCCCGCTCGAGCACCCCCTCAGCACAGCCCCCACCTTCAGGTTCCTCAAATGTTCTCCTAAGCCTTAGATTCTTGTTCCAAACGTCCAAACCCAGCTCCATGGTCCTGAGAAAAATGAAGAAAACCTTTCTAATTCAGAGTGTTATTTGCCTCTAAAAGGGTGTAAAATCATTTGCATTACCCCTGTCCTGGATATTATGTCAACAAATGACTGGTCACTCACATCTTTTATCATCAGGTGGAGAAGATTGTGTTTGTTTGCTTTTTGGTTTTCGTTGCTTTGCTTGGTTTTGGTTTTGCAAACCTCTTACATGAAGGAAAAAATATAAATCAGGAATCATATACATGAAAATCAATTTAACGTTGTCTTCATTTATTTTAGAAAGAGCAAGGCCTTATTCACTAAGAATTAAGACCAAGAAAATACAAAATCAAATAAAGTAATTTTAAACAAGTAAAATAACAATGATAACATGTTTGGTCTAAAGAACAAGCACCAGACAGAAAGGGGGAAACATGAGGAGAAAGGGTGAAATACAGGAAGAAGAAAAGGCAATGAGAGATACAAAAACTCCCACACAAGGGGCGGGGGGAGGGGGGCAGGAAGGAGGCGGGGATTCTAATGGTGAAACACAAATGTGATGTAACTTCTGTTCTCTGCACACCCAGACAAACAGCAAAATTCTTCTGTCCTAGGCACGCAATGCAGAGGCTTTGTCTTAGTGAGAAGCTCACTGCTTTTTCTGTGCCTGTTGCTCAAGACGTGTCCATTACAGCACTCAGCATTCCCCACATGGTTTCACACACAGTAGAAGGAATGCTGACCAATTTCAGTTTCTGCTTTTAGGATTTCTGATTAAGTTGTGTGGGGTTTCCATTGCATTAACAGAATATATATATAAAAGCTCAAAATTTAAAAGAAGATACACTTACCTGGCAGGGGAGATATCATGACATGAAGGTGACATTGCCATTGCACTCCAGATGTGCAGACCCCAGCGATTTCCCCAAATGCAGAAAACTCGGCTGCATGATTTATGGTAGTGGGGAACCGGAAAAAAAAATTAAAAGAAAATAATTACAGACATTAACAATGAAAAACACATCTAGGGACACACTGTCAAGCTCTCATTTTACAAATGAAGGAGCTGAAGCTCAGACCTGGGGTGACTTTCCCAGGGTCTCACAGTCTGGCAAAGGGAAGTCTTAAAGTTAAGCAGGCAAGGAGCAGCAACATCAGGAAGAACTGTTTTCTGAAAAGTTACTATTAATGCAGCCCTGAGTCCTTGTCACCTAGACTTTTCTCCCCCATAGGTCTACAGACTTGGCTTTGTCATGTTATCACTTCCTGATGTGGAGATTGTTTTGCTTTCAAGAATAAATAAATAGTAGGAACCAATAAACTCTAAAATGATAAATGTCCTCTTGTCTCAATATTTTCTTCCCAGAAGACAGAATATGGCATTCAAGGTAAATTCTTTTAAAAAATATTAAATAGGACAATAAAGAAAAGTTTTTGGGTAGAATTTACTTTCTGCCAGTACAATGGTTTTCCTCAAGTTCTTGGGACTATCAGCCCAGGGTGGACACACAGAGTGCAAGACTGACTGACTGATCTTGAACAACAATTTAACCTCACTCCAAGGCCAAGAGCCTGCAGTTGATGTGACCACTAAGACATGGTGTTTTTGGTATTTGTTCCATTCAAGCAAATTCCAGGCATTGGGTAGCCACAAATCCACCCACCTAGTAGTAAATCCAACTCCCATCTTAACCAGCAATCCCAGGACCCACTCATTCTTGTTTCAAAAGAGACTGGCCCCAGGACTGGAAGTTTCCCACAATAATAAAGGTCATTGCAGTGAGGTGCTATAAGCCACTCAGCATCACTCAGAAAAAGCCCAGTTCATTCTACTTTCTTGGGCAACTATTGATCTTATATTACCTCTGGTCTACACCCTAGGCATCCCTTATAAACATACTGAAAATCTCATGATTCTGGATCTCAGACTTGGAAGAATCCAGATCAGATGGTTCTTTTCTCACTGATATATTGAATTGAGCTGAACAGGTTTTAAGCATCTATTGAACCTCTACTATGGACAGGGCATCCAATTAGAAGTCACACAGAACTGGTTGGGGGAGAGTAAAAGGCAATTACCTTTGTTACAATTGATGAACACATATTGGAGCATTGCCACTAAGTGTGAACTATAGTTTACATTATAGTTTAAATTCTTTCCCATACAATTTTCTAAGTTATGACAAGATATATAATGGCCTGTATCTGTCATTGCAATGTCTTTCAGGACAATTCTAATGTCCCAGAAATGTCCCCATATTACACCTATTTTTTCCCTCTCCCTCCCCTCAGGACCTCCATTGGCCACTGCCTCCACATCAATCATAAAAGTTCTTCCATTGTACCACACTAACAAAGGATGTTGTTAATGTGGGAAAGTGTGGGAAGGGGTAGAGAGTGGGGCATTTGGAAATCCCCTACATTTTTCATGTAACATTTATGTAATCTGAGTATCTTTAAAGAAAAAGAAAGAAGAAGAAAAAGAAGATGAAATCACAATTCTCAAGAGCTCACTATAGTTGGAGGGATCAACAGGTAAACTATTTGGGAGGTATGTACAGGGTTGTGGGAGCAGACAGTAAGATATACCTGACCTGGGGATGGTCAAAATATTTAAGATGTACCAGAGCATGAGGAAATAATGACCCCAGAAGTCAAAGAGATTTGAAATATTTAAAAAAATATCTCTTGTCTGTGTTAATCAAACTTCAAGTATCTCATTGGTTTTTTTTTTTCACCACTGGTGTTCTTCCTTCAATTTTATACTGGAAGAAATTTTTTAAAAAGAAAAACCTGTTAGTTTTTTGACAAGTATGTATTATCCTAGGTTGTCAGGTACTAATATTGCATATTTCTAAATAAATAAATAAATAAAGGCAATTACCTCCTAACATAAAACTGTTTTAATTCTCATTTTGCAGATGTTGTTCATTCAAGTTACAGTAGGAGCCAAGCTCTTGGCTGTTATCTTTGTTCCCATTCTTGGCCTGCTTTACTCTCAGTTCTTACTAACATCTCATAAGAAGGTATTATGAAAATATAGGTGATTCCCATATACCCAACCCCCTCCCCATCTCCCACTCTCCCCCATTAACAGCATCTCACATGAGTATGGTACATTTGTGACAATTGATGTACAAATATTGAAGCATTGCTACTAACCATGGCCGATGGTTTACATTATGTTTTACATTTTGCACCATCTACTTTTATAGGTTTTGACAAAATGTATAATAGCCTGTACCTATCATTGCAAGATAATGCAGAACAATTCCAATGCCTTAAAATCAACCAATGCTCCATCTATTCTATTCTTCCCTTTCCCTCCCCTCGGAAACTATGGTAACCACTAAGTTTCATTTTTGAAGATTTAGGTTCATAGTTACATGCATTAATATTGAGGACTTGACATATTGGTCTGTTTTCTTTTATTAGGCACTGCCTATGTTCACAAAAGATTCTTGTCCCTCTAATTGAGAACACAGAAAGACTCCCCAGGATGGGATATTAATATTTTGTTTATTGAGTGGGTCTCCACCCACTGAGATAACACACTATGACAAGATGAACACTTTCATATTCCTAGAGGCCAGGTATGCACTATCCTACATATCCCTCCATCCCCAATGTTCTGCACCAATAATACTCCCTTGCCATATTGACCGAAAGAATATTCCCACAATTGCATATTTAACCAGACATACAAATCCCCAGAGTTCACCTGTTCCTTCCTCCAGTCCAGCCCCAGTTCTATTTATAATCCCACCCAACCCTCCCCTGCCATCCTACTCCCCTAACCTAAAGCTTCTTTGAAAATAAAGCCAAAAAAATAAGACAGTAGGGAAACATATAGAAGATTGTCACTGTACATAAAAGATAACAGATCTTATGGTGATGAAAGCACAATGAAAATTTTTTTTATTTTTTATTTTTTTATTTTATTTGCTTTTTATTATTTTTATTATTTTTTTTTCTATTGATTCTTTTGGCTTTGTTTTGGGGAGGTTTTGGGTTGCAGAAGGGTCACAACTGTGGCAGGGGAAGATCACTGGTGTGGCTTGTCAGTGATGGGAGGATGTGTGGGGAGGCGGGTACCTGGGGCATGCCTCCATGGCATATGAATATGTTCACATGGTCATGGGGTATTGTCTCAGTGGGTGGCGATCTACATAATAACTTAAAGGATATTGAATTCCTATCCTGGGAAATCCTGCCACATCCTCTAATAGAGTGGCAAGAATCCCCCAAGTACATGGGCAGTGCCTAGTGAAAGAGGACAAACCAATATGCCAGGCTCTTGATATTGATGGTTGGACTTATAAACCTTATTCTTGTGAAATTGAAACTTAACCTAGTGTTATATATTGCCTAAGAGTTACCTCCTGAATACCTCCTTGTTGTTCAGATGTGGCCTTTCTCTAAGCCAAACTCAGCATATAAACACACTACCTTCCCCACAACAAGGGAAATGACTCCCAGGGATAAGCCTTCCTGGCACTGAGGGATTATTACCAAACACTAACTAGTGATGCATTTAGAAAAAGACCTTGACCAACAGGGGGAAATACTAAATACAGATGAGTTTTTATGGCTAAGAGTTTTCAAAGTGAGTAAGGAGGTCATTCTATAGGTTATGCTTATGCACATATCAGGAGACTCTCATTGACTGCCACAGTAAACAATGCCTTAAGCAAGGGGCTCCTGAGGGCTCTAGAAACATCTAAACACTATAGGCAGGGCAGACAATCTCAGGAATTTGGCACCCTGTCAGTGGGCCTTGCCTTGGAATATATGCTCTCCAATGTAACAGAGTTAGGCTTATTTATAATTTCCCTACACATGGCTCTTCTACCCCCTTTTATTTGAACTTATATTTAGCACTATATTCATTAAATATATGTCCCAGAGACTTAAATCTTTGGTCTGTTCATATGCCAGTGGCACCTTGAATTTCAGCAGAGTTGTGACACCTATTTTCCAGTTCATTGCAATCACCAAGGACAACTAACAAAAGGATGATGATGGAAAATGCCCATCCCAAAAAACAGAGTATCTACAACAGCAAGCAAGACAGTTCCATCCATCTCCCTCACAGGATCTAAGCCCCCTCTCAATCAGAAACAAAGTGGGCATCACCATCCCAAAATCCTCAAGATTAAGGAATGAACAAACATAAGGGGGGAATGCAACTATGGACTAAAGTAGACTTATTATTATTCTAGCAATGGAAGAACTTGTAACATTGGTATAAAGGCAGTGGCCACCAGAGGTTCTGAGGGGAGGGAGAGGGAAGAATTGGTGCAACATGGGGCATTTTGGGGACACTGGAATTGCCCTGCATAATATAGCAATGATGGATACAAGTCATTATACATTCTGTCAAAACCTATAAAATTGTGTGGTGCAAAGTGTAAACTATAGTGTAAACTATAAACCATGGTTAGTAGAAATGCTTTAATATGTGTTCATCAATTATAACAAACGTACCACACTAATGAAAGATGTTGTTATTGGGGAAATTGGTGGGGAGGAGAGATATATGGGAATCTCCCTGTATTTTTTGATAGAACATTTATGTAATCTAAACCTTCTTTCAAAATAATTTTTTTTAAATGAAGATATTATGGAAAAATTTATGTTAAGCAAGGCAATTCAAAGAATTCTTCACTAGTATGAAAGTCAAGAGTACACCTGAATATCATTAACCCATGCTGTCTGAATCCCTTATTACTCCCATTGATTTGGTTTTGGGGGGATGGGGTGTGGGAGCATGACCCTCTGGCAGTGTAATAGCACTTCCCAAATAAAGAGAACAATCTGATGCAGGCTCCTAACCTACACTTTGGGTCTCCTTTTTTCTACTTAAAAAAATAGGCACTAACGCTTCTTCCTCACCATGATTCTTTCATTGTTCATGAAGAACATGTCTTCCAAGCAATTCAAAGTCTCCAGAGTTTATTTAGGAGACCTGGTGCCTCTGCTTGCCTTAAAATCCTCTAAAATAAAGGGCTAATGCATAGAGAAATGACCTTTATACTTTAGGATGCAGAGATGAGGTTATCCCTCCCCCGCAAAGTAGGTGTGTACTTCTGATACCCTTGAAAGCACAATTACAATAGATTGACTTAGATGCCATCCTGCCAGAGGCAAGGAACATACTAGATGGTGTTTGATGAGTTTTCTAGCCTTATAAATCTGATTTGTGATTCCATGCCCCTAGGAAATCTGAAATTAAAAGGAAGAATTTGGATCAGCAAAATTTAATTTTGTGAACAATACAGCCATAGGCGTAATGCACTTAACTTCCTTTCCTGATCATTCTGTTATAAAGAAAATGGATACCCCTGATTCAAGAAGTTGGGGGAAACAGGAAAGAAAAACATGTAGCCAATATCTTTTGCTAAAGTGCAATATCAAAAATAACTTATGCTGATTATTTTCTTGACGCACTCATTTTTCACAGGTAAAATTTCCCACAGTTATATTCCACCCAGTAAGATATATTAAGCCCTGATGTGTATCACATAGTGCTGAGTACAGTAAGTCAAGAACAAAGGACAACTGAAATCAGTTAGTTGATAACTTAAAACACTTTATCAATTGATAAGTGTATACCAATTGGTTAGTATGTCTCAGTGTTTGCGGATCCTCTGCATCAGAATCACCATAAAGGTTTTGTAGAAATGCTAGAATTGGGTCTCACCTAACATCTCATCATTTCAAATCTCTAAGAGAAGGGCCTTTTTACAGGGTTCCCCTGAGATTCTTCAGCACACCAAAGTTTGAGATCACTGTCCCAGCAACTCTCTCAAATTTCTTTCATTCAGGGGATAAAGCGCAGGCCTGAGATGAGGGAATGGCTCAATTACATGGGGTTAAAATTTACTGAATCTCATCCTCCCATTTCCTGTGTCGTACCCAAGCACACATTCAGGTGGAATACCTTTGGCTCTTATGGTTGAGAGGAAATTGCTGTATGTTTAAGAACTACTTTTATTAATAACTCAGTCACACTTGAAGACTTGAATATATTCAAGTCTTGATTAATTTTATAGTAAAGGAGAGAACATTTTGATTCACTTAAATCAGTGAACATTTTTCATAGAGTTTTTTTTTCTAATTGAGGCATGATAATAATGTATTCCAACTCACAAATGAATGTCAAGTTTTAGAGCTGAGCTTTTGGGTTTGACCTCCCTAAAGAGGGTTAAAACATACTAAAAAAAAATTCCCACTACCTCTCCTATCCCCTGGTCCATCATTACCAATTGTTATGGATTTTCCTCCAATTTAGCAAACATTCAAGTTCCAAATAACTAATGGCAAAGAGAAGGAAATAATCATTATTAAAGCACACAATATGCCAGGAAGAGATCTCCTCAGTTCTTTTTGTCTCATATATTTGCATCACAATCCTGAGAAGACATTATTAAGCACATTTTACAGTTGAGGATAGGAATCACATGGCAACAAAATGGTAAAGCCATAAACAATGCCTCATCTTCCCCCTGCAGATCAGGGATCTGTCTTTATTATACCAGGCGGAATATTTTTTAAATGCAAACACACTTGAAGTAAAGCACATGTTACACTAGGGAGTATATGATATTATAAGGACAAAGTCCATCAGAATGAGTTTGAATCAAGAATGTATCCCTCCCTGTAACTACATGTATATCCTTGAGCTTCAGTTTCCTCATCTATAAAAGGGTATACTCTCTCTTCCCTTCTTATGAGGAATAATTGAAATTAAGAAATTACAATGTGAAATCATCTAGCACCATAATAAATTTTAGCTTTTTTCCTTCCCTTTCCTTTTTTATAGTATCAATTACTTTAACAAAAATATTTTTCTAAGTTTTCACAGAAGCAGCTCATGAAGAGAATGAAGAATCAAGTAGAGCAAAATATCAGGGAAGTAAGGAATCCCTGGAGAGAAGGAAAAGAGACAACAATAAAGTCAAAGGGGAAAAGGATGGAATACTCAAACCAAACTTCTTTCATTTGGCAAATCTGTAAAGTCGTTATGATAAATAAAGATTCAAATGCTGAGATCTTTGAAGCTCAAGCCATCAGGCTCTCCCTGTTGTCACTGTCATCTACAAATCCTGGTCACTCCCAATCTTTCATTAATGTTTTTGTCACCTGGCTCCATATCTTCCTTTCCACCTGTCAAAAAGCTCAATGACATCAATAATCTGGCATCCTCCCACCTCCTCCCACCTCCTCATGTCACCTGCCTCATCTTGCCATCGCCATTAACTATACCACCCTCAAAATCTCAGTCTCAAGTGTCCCATCTCTTAACACTACATTCAAACCTTTCATTTCATTTACCTATACACACTCTTCAGCAAGTCTTTGCTTCTGCTTATCAAAACCCCCAATCCTCAGGCACTCTATTTTTCCTTTCAATCAATCTTTTCGTGTCTTCACTTCTCTTCTTACTTAGTTTGGATTCCATTAGTCTTTAATTAGAATGATTCTCTTGGAAACATCCTTCTCTCTTTCCCCATACTCATTCCAGCATACTTACATGGCAAAACTCCAAACCTGGTGAAACCCAACAATCTGCCTATAAAATCTGTACCTGAGAAGTTGAGTTTGCCAGAAAAATATACAATCATGCTCTCTGGTCTCCCTTTAAATGTCTGATTACAAAAGTACACTTACTAGCTGCCAGCACTTCTTATAATAATTATCTATCATTTTCCCAGTCATGCCTTCTCATTCTTTCAAAAATTAAACTCCTAAATTAGTGTCTTTTTCTCCATCATTTCTCCTGTGATCTCTCAATGATTGTTATATTCAAATAAATGATCCATTTAATACGATGGCATCTCAGTTTCTTGCCCTCCTCATTGCCTTTAATCTTGCCCTTGACCCCACCTCAAGTACACATTTTAGTGGTAATACATTAGATTTTATCGTTACTCAAACTGCACCCAATGCATAATCTCTGCTTCAAGCATACTATGAGCTAATCCCCATCTCTTATTTTTAAAGTTCACTCACTTTCTCTCCCATACTTACTCCAAAAATCCTTTGACCCAATGGACAACCAATCCATTAATCATACCTTCTATGCACTTTCCATCATCCTTCTCCTGTTTCTCCTTTCCTTCTTACCAAACTTAGATCTCCAAATCCATCATTTTAATCTTTCCTTTGCATACACCCTCAGCTAGCTTGTCTCCTTTGTACTTGCCAACTGAGCAGTTGAATGTGTTTGGAGAAAAAAACACAGCCATACTGAATGGTGTTTAAAATACAACCTGAAACATCGAGAAAACCAACACTGCTCAGCAGTCTTCTACATTCCTGTGACTTTCTCACTTTTCACACACCTCTTTCATATCTTCTCTTCTTTCTCCAAACCTCCACACTAGTTCCCTCCTTACTCTCAGCTGAAAGACTTGCCTCCCATTTCTTGGTAAAATAGAAGCAATTGGAGGAGAACTCCTATGTCTTTTCAGTATCTGTAAGCTTACCCTCTCCCTTCTCTCCTGGCCCTATGGATGGAAGTGCTCCTATCTAAGGTCAACCTCTCCTTTTGTACTCATTGTTATTCCATCCCTTCATCCCTACTGGAGGACTTTGCCCCTATAATTATCCCCTCTCCTATTTGCAAAACAATTTTCTCATTAGCATATAACCATGGCATAATACCTCTCTTCTTAAAAACACCCTCCTTGGCCCCACATCTCTCTCCAGCACCTGTCCCATTTTTCTGTTCTCCTTTATAGAACACTCCTCAAAACAGATGCCTCATAGCTGACTTCATGTTCTCATTCCCTCTAATCAGAACTGTTAAGTTACATTACACAAAACTCACTTTGGTCAAAGTCACTGTCGTGTACATTGCCAAATCCATTCTTGAATGCATGGTCCCCATCTACTCTAAATCTCAGCAGCACTGAGCACAGTTCATCATGTCCTTCCCTACTGCTTCACAGGCTAGCCCTTTCAATCTACTACAAGATCCTCCTTCTTTTCTTAATCAACACCTGGTGGAGTGACTAGGGCTTGGTTTTAGACCATCTTCTTCTTATCTAATCTATGTTTACTCCCCAGGAGCTGTAACTTAGTCCAATACCTTAATATTCCATCTGCATCATAATAATTCCCGAATTACTAGTCCTAACCACTCTCTTAAACTCCAGGCCTGTCTAAACACCTATTGGACACCTCTTACTTTCTCCAAAACTCAACTCTTGATTCATACTCAACTGCCAAAGTGACTTCTTTCCCAGTCTCTCAGTAAATGGCACTATCATTTCCTACCCCATTTCTCCAGCCAAAAACCTAAAGGTCTTCTTTGATATTTTTCCCTTTCTCAGACTCCCCAAATTCAATCCATCAGTAAGGATGATTCACAGTAGGATCTCAGTAAATGTGTATGAAATGAGTGCTTCTGTGAATAAGCAAGCAGAAATAATGAAAAACTACTACTTACCGTCAAAGGATACAATCAACAACATTCATTTTTGCATGCCTTTTTAATAACATATGAGGAAATGAAACCCATAATAAAGTAAGATGCTAGGATTTATAGCAAGAGTTCTCACTTCTCAAATTCGGTCACTTCCCCTTAAATTACTGGCATCATTTGCTCAGTGCTATTTTGGGAGGTCTAATTTCTCTTCTGTTAACTAAGTCTTGACTGTTGAATTTTTTAATCTTTGCTCTCCAAATTTAATAAATTCTTGAGACTTCTTTAATATGTTTATTGCCAGTCTTTGGCTTTGTAACTGCTCAGGTGAAAACCTGGAGAATGAAACTCATTAAACCCACTATCTAGATGTACCAGAGATGAAAGATAGCAAGCCGTATCAAATTATGTCTGTGAACACCCTCTAAAGTGGAATAAAGTGTCTTCTTCAATCAATATTTTAATTTAATATTTTTCTTTGCTATGCAACATCAAATTTAATTTAAAACATAAACAATTAATGTTTTTAGGAATGAGAAAATAAATTTGCTTTTCTTTTGGTATACAAAGAATATTAGTGCCTATAAAAATTATTCAGGTCACAGCCTTTTCAATCAAGGAGCAAAAGCACCAAGCCAGAGTTGACGCAAATATCCATTAGTATCTTAGTTTTATTAACTGTCATACATATTCCCTTTTAAGCTCTTTTGAATTCAGAGAGAATTTATCAAATGAAAAGTATACAAATCACGCACATCACTGAAATTTTGCCTAACCTCACATTGTAAATTCCATCCTCAAATTGACAAGTCAGTCATGAGACAATTAATCCTAACAAGGCCTCACACAGAGAGGTCAAATGATCACAAGGGCAGAAAGCCTCTCCACCATCTCTTGAAAATCATTTCATAACACATATGCTCTTGACTAGAAGTCTACAGTGTTATTTTTTAAACCATTTCACCTAGATAATGAATATAAATAATTCTTAGTTTTTCCATCTGAAGCGTGACAAAGCTAATGTGAATGAAAAGATGAAGAAATTATACCGATAGAGGGTAAAGAAGTAAATTCGTTGCAGAGGATAAGAAACTTTCAACAAAAGAAAATGGAAATTGTAGAGGATCTCTGTGCCCATTGAAGACATAACTGAAAGTGCTACGTGAAGCATACTTTTTAAGCTTCAGGAAGAAATGCCTGACAATAAATAGTCGTTGGACAATGCTATTAAGTAAAGCATATAGTGAATCCTTTGCTGGGCAGACATAGTGGTTAAGAATTTGGGTTCTTGTATTACTGTATTTTTTTAAAAATAACCAACTAATGAGTTTTCACAGCTGCTTCCAGCAGAAATAATCAAATACTACTACTTAGAGTCAAAGCCTTGCATTATACTTATTAGCTTTGTAACTTTGAATAAATTACTTGGCTTCTCTATCTTCGGTTCTCTCATTAGGAAATGGATAATAGTAACACCTGCCCCATGGGGCTGATTTGAAGGTTGGTAGTTGTAATAGCCAACATCTATCAAGTGCTTACTATGAGCCAGGTACCATAAAAATAACTTTAGTAGTATAAATTCACTGAATCCCTAGAAAAACTCTAAAAGGTAGATGTTTTATTCTTATTGCATAGAAGAGGAAATTGAGGCATGAAAATATGGCCCAAGACCAAATGCATTAGCATTACCTGGGACCTTGTTAGAAATGCAGAATCTAAAGCACCTCCCTCAGGTTAATGCATCAGAATCTGTTTTTTAACAACATTGGCAAGCAATTCATGTGCACTTTGAAGTTTCAGAAGCACCTGAGTAAAAACACAGTGGAGGGTTTGTTGGTTTTTTTAAATTTTTTTAAAAGGTATTTAGATTACATAAATGTTACATAAAAAATATAGGGGATTCCCATATGCCCTGCTCCTCACACCACCCACATTTGCCCCCATTAACAACATCTTTCATTAGTGTGGGACATTCATTGCAATTGATTAACATATTTTGGAGCATTGCCACTAAGCATGGATTATAGTTTACATTGTAGTTTACACTCTGAGTAGAGGGAGATTTGAACCTTGCAAGTCTTATCCCACAACTGTGCAATATAGCCCCTTTGCATTAAAGAATCCATTTAAAGTACCTAGCAAATAATAAGTAATAAATACTTGGTATCATTATAATATTTCAGGGATAGCATGTACATGGTTCTACCTGGAGATAAAAAAGATATATATATTGAGCTTGGGCTGGAAAAAATGATGAAATTATTATCACCTAACCCTTAGCATTGACAAGAATATCAATCACAGGAATCATAGGACTTAAATACTAGAGAGGAACATAAAGCTCTAAGAATTCAAATCTCTTGTTTTATTTCTGCAGAAATTGATACTGAGAGAGAGAGAGAGATGAAATAATTTAACCAAAGTCACCCAGTAAATTTGAGGCAGAGTTAGAACTTGAACTTAGGCTTCCTAGATAGGCCTGCAAGCATGCCACACTTATTACTGACTTCTCCTTATTCCCTGCTACAGCACAGGTCAAAAAAAGACCAATTTAATAAGTAGCAGATGAGAGTGGTTTCACATTACTGTTTAAAGTGCTCTACCAACCACAGAGGCTACTTCTAACATCTATGAATATAAAATATCTTCATAATGTGCTTCTTCGGAAACCAGTTGTTTACTGCTTCCATCGTGGATTTTCTCATGAGTGTTTCTCTGGCTTATGGCCAGAGCATTGATGCAAAAATGGTGTTGTGTAAAATTGTCAAATTTGCACAATAGTGGAGCCTTTGCTGACAATCACTATCTTTCTACCCAACACTAATCCCTATCATTCTATATATCTTTATAGGGGAAAAAAGGTGAGAGTGTTTTGATCCTCTTTGAATTACGTCATACCCCCCAGGTAGTGCTGTGCCTGTGCCCACAGTGTTCAAAGTTATTCCCAAATTATAGTTCATGGGTAGCTACTAGCTAACAAAGCTGTGGGACAATTCCTGAAAAGACATATTGACCTTGATTTGTTTTGTTATTTTGTTTTTGTTGAAGTACAATGGCCAACTGGAGTGAAGTTGGTGCCCAAACAACAAGCATACTGTTGTGACGTAATACTAACATGCAGCTTCCTGAGTACTTCTACCAGCCTGTTTAACCTGAACTGTCAAAGCAGAACCACCAACTCGATCTTGAAATGTTGCCTGGCCACTGAGGCCACTGTGTTAGATTTGTGGCAGGTTGCTGGTGCAGTGGCCACCGGGCAGGTAGATGCAGGACCACTAGATCAAGGATCAGACTCTGCGGAAGCACAGTGAGCAACAATAAGGCTATGAAATGAGACCCAGTAATCAATAAACCCAATAAACCAGTGTTCAGAAATTAAGAATGAAGCTGCTCTTATTTAAATGCAGTGTAAAGCACAAGTCTAGAAGAAGTATCACCACTTCAGTGAGTTTCACAATCAAAGGCTTCAAACACAGTATAGGTAGTAAAATTATAGTAGTGCCTTCACATTTGCTTATTGAGGAAGAAAAAAATATATGATTTAACATCAATCATTGCAATCTCCAATACAGAAATGGTATTCAATCAAATATTTATTGAACATCTAATACTCTGTATTCTGATCTATGCTAGGAACTATAGGGAAACCCAAAAGAAGGGAAAGATATGGTGCCTGATTTTAAAGAAATTATAGTCTAGTTGAGAAATCATATACCCCTCAGCACTTTAAAGTTATTTTTCAAAGCCCTTAATACAATAATAAGTAATTATCAGAATAATTATTACTTTAACATCTCTGCTCTATACACCATGAGCTCAAAAACAATAACCGCCTGGTTCGCCACTTTATTTCTGATGCCAAATACATAGTAGCTGCACTATAAACATGTCTTGAATAGAAGAATAAATGAATATTTGATTGGCACTTTAAAAAATGGGTATTATCTGAATTGTGCTTAGTGTAAATAAGTACAAACAATGGGTCAATTTCTAAGGGTTTGAGTACTGGGAAAAGGCTAATTGCTATCTTTAATATAATCTATAGAGACAAGAGAAAGCTAAATACACCCAAATGTAGGAGCTTAAAATGTCCACTTGATCTGTTGATTAAAAGCTATCACTCCTGCTCCAGAACCAGGCCTATGAAGCCCTGCTGTCTCCCAATTGTCTCCTCTAGGCTGCTACACTCTCCCCATCCAATATGCTGAAGATAGGAACACAGCTTCATCTCTGAGTTCCCAACAACACAGAACCATATAAATCCATGTGCATTTTTACATGGGCACCAAGTCTCCTCACATCATCACTTGTCAAAAACTCCTCTGCTTGCTTATTCAACCTTACCATACAATTGGTAGATTTAGATTAATGTGAATAGGCTGGGAATTAATATACCTTTTGTAAACCTAATACCATCTATTCTTCAGGCTATATTGAATTCCATTAAATCCTATCTCATTCCAAAAATTAGTAATACTCAAATGAAGATAATGAACTAATGTAACTCATTAGTTACATTGTATGAGTTTTTTCATACAAATTTTACTTTTGTTTATAAAAATAATTATACAGCTATTTAAGAAAGTATGAAAATATTTAAGATGCTTTGATTGTGCCATAATAATTATAAAGCTTAATTGATTCTGTATTACTTAGAAACTTAAGGTCACAGAAAAAATTGTTTATTTAAAATTTCACTTCATGTACATAATTTATTACAGTATAGTATAAGTGATCAATAAAAGACGTTAAAGCATTAACTGTATTACATTAGATTAAAAATGCCTGGGGAGATGTTGAATAGAAATGAGTTTAAGAAGAAAGAGAAATGGTGTAAAATGTCTAACTATTAAAAATGATCTTATTCACATATTTTTAAATGAGTGATTCTCCCTGTCAAATTGCTACCATATTAAGTTTTCATTGGATAAATGTACAAAGTATTCAAGTATTCAAGAGGTTTTCCTAATGTTAATATTTATAGTCAGCCAGAAATCATATCATTTTCAAAAACTTAAACTTAGAATAAAAAATTCTAGCTGTTAATGTGCAAAATATGTAGATCTTTCAATATTATTTTAGTTGGTGTGCCAGCAAAAAGGTTTGAAGACCCCTGCAGCAGAGCAAACGTGAATAGGTACACACTCAGTCGTTCACATTGGTGCAGGTTTAACTGCCATGCCTTTTCTCGGAGCTTAATTTGGTTCATACCTATGGAAACTGAGTGCCCTATTAGGAACACTTCTGCAGCTTAAATTAGATTTCTAGGCAATCTAGTCCACATACTTCTGCACCAAGCCCAGGCTTAATTCCTTTACAGAGATTTTCTTCTAATACAAATGGAGAAAAGTCAGACCTGCAGGTCCCTCCTGGCAGGTTTCTGGCCTTGAGATCCCCTGAGAAGAATAAACGCCTCAAAATGGGACACACCTAAAACACACAGTCAGGCTAGTCTAATTCCTTATTTCACTAATTCCGTGATACAGTTTAACTAAAGATGCATCCAATTTACATTAATTAACAGAATGCTTAGGATTCTAGTTTTTAACTTCTGAATTCAGGCTTAAGTGGCTTTATCGTTTTTTCTAAAAACAATGAGTGACTACATATAATATATTAGTGTTTGGGGCCTGTATCAGACACCACTTATGCATCATTTCAGATCTTCTTGGTTTCACCGGTTTCTCGTCCCAGCTGTGTTGTCACTCCTGTGACAACATTTCTGCACAGGCTCTAACCCGCTTCATGCAGGTGCAAGACAGTGCTTTGCATCAGGCCTGTGCTGTGTACATCTTGCATTCTGTCCTGGGGCTTCTCTGTCCTAGGCATAGAGTGGGACATCACAGGAACCTGTTCCATGCTAACCCACATACAACCAACAAGTGCAGGGGATTTGTCCTGTGTGGTGAACCTTTGGCCAACAGGAGATATGGATAAGTGTTTCTCCCTTTCTTCCTTCAGAGAGTTGGTCTTAAGATGAATTCCACAGGGCTCCCATATAGTGGTCAGCAACTCGATAACAGTTTTTTGTATTGGTTCTGCTTCTTGCTTTGCTTTGCTTTGCTTTGCTACACCTCAGTACTGCTCTCTGGAAAACCACTCCCCAATAAAGTACTTGCATATGAGCCTTTACCACATTTTCTGCTTTCTGGGGAACCTAGTCTAAGACTATGAATGACCTAAAAAACTTATAATCAGGATCAGATCTTAAAGCTGGGTCACTTACGGATCAAATGGCAAGAGGATCCTATTTCTTATAGCAAATGGAATGGTGATAATCTATGGCATGCAGTAGCATCATAATTACTTGTTTCTGTTGTTTTTGAACCTCTGATTTATTTAGATAAGATACAGGCAGAAGTTGAGGCATTGTGTTATGCAGCAGCTATATTACTTGAATGTTACAAAGGTAGTAATACTTACAAGGTTGTAGAGTAGACTGGCATTTGTTAACCCTCTCCCATAGTGGTGGCCAACTTGATAAAACTTCTTATATCAGTTATCTTGAAAAAAAGAAAATGATAGGCTCAGAGTTTCCAACTATCAACTGGAAGCAAGTTGTGAAAATCAGGGGACCTCCACAGAAGTTTTGAAAAAGACTCATCTCTTAGAGCTATAGGGCAAACTTTGAATGTCAGGCCTAGGATCTAATTGTAAGGATGGCAGAATAGCAAAGGAAACAATGGATAGCCTTAAGAGGTCATCTATGCCAAATTTTAGGCCATTATAAAAAAGGGGGAACCCTGAGACTTGGAATGGGAGTTGTGGTTGATGAACGGAGGCCCTTGACTCTCAGATTTCCCTAAACCCTCCATTAAGGCAAAAGCAGAGGACAGCAATTTGGACACCTTGCAAGGATCTCACCTGATGTAGGTGCCTAAGAAACTGATACCTGTCCTCCTCAAAATCCACCCACACCAGCCCTATTGTCTCAGGCCAATAACAGGATCAGGTCTTAGTACAATTGGCATAGGTACATGCAGCCCATAATCTGGGAGGAAGTAGCTTACATGTGAAGAATTGCAGCACCTGGCTAATACATATTAATAGGAACTTGGAAAACACATATGAGAGCTTTGTTGGGGGTCTTGGTCCCAGGAAAGAACTATAAGACCAGATGGGGAAAATGTATTGAAAATGGGGCAAATCACTTGGAACCAGTCCTAATATATTGCAGGGGGGTGTCCTTGAAGCTTAGACATGATGGATCCTTTGTAATGAGATGGGCACACCAGAACTTCCTTGGCATAGTAGTAAGGGTTCAGAAGACTCAAGGAGTTTGGAATTTGAGGAGTGGATGTAGCTCAGTGGTTAATCAGTGGTTGAGCACCTGCTTTGCATGTACAAGATCCAGTTCAATCCCTGGTGCTTCCAAAAGAAAAAAAAAAAAAGGAGGTTGGAATGTTAGAATGGACTTATTATGTAAGACTAGAGAACCCATCCCATGTCTATGTTCCCTGGGAAGGCCCACAGGACCACAGGATATTCCCTTCACTAAAGCAACAACAATGCCCAGGGGCATGGAAAGGGTGGTACCAGCATCTTTAAGAGCCTCTTTGAAGGATGTCCTCTATAATAGTGTTGAGAGTAGAAAATGGTGCCATGGAACTGTCCTCCCTAGAGTCAAAGGGGTTGATAGGATTCCAGAATAACAGAGATCAGGAGTCAGCATTTAATTATCAGGAGCAAGGTGGACATAGTTACCAAGTCATAAAGTCAAAAGTGCATATCAGTAATTAACTAAATGATAGAAATTACATATTCAGGATTAGGTTCAGAGGCACTTTCTTGGATTGAGAACTGGTACTCTCAGATATCCTAGATACCTACCACTCTCTGAGTCATTGATGGGCCAGTGTCTCACTGATGGCCTGTGGTACCTCAGGTCCCAAGCTCCTGCCTACTTCTTTTAAGCATTTTTTTATCAGGGAAGTTGTGGGTTTACAGAAAGATCATGCATAAACTGCCTAGTTTTTCACATCTCCGCTTGATGTTCTGGTAGTCCAAATATAGATCATCTGTCCTTATTCAGACAGTTGGTCTCTGATGCCTGCTGGCTGTCATCCTATTGGATCTGGGTTAATTGCATGACATCTGAATTGCTATGAGTCACCTGCCCAATAATAGGCTTGGCTTGGACCAAAGGTATGTGTGTGACCTGTCCTTCTTTCTGGCTGTCTGGCCACCCAGTATGGGATATTACTTAAGGCTCACTTCACATGGATTTGTCTGGACTTACAATCCTGACCTTCCCCCAGCCAGTCTCACCCCCTCTCTCAGAGCCTAAGTTTAGGACATCACCATATTATTAAGATTTTGTGTAAGAACTGCCATATAAGCCAGCAATTCCACTGCTGGGTATATACCCAGAAGAATTGAAAGAAAGAACAAGAACAGATACCTGCACACCAATGTTAATAGAGGAATTATTCACTATTGCCAAAAGTTGGAAACAACCCAAATGCCCATCAACAGATGAATGGATAAACAAATTGTGGTATATTCATAAAATGGAATATTACTCAGCTGTAAGAAAGAATGCAATATTAGCACACAGGATAACATGGATGAATCTTGAAGACCTTATGTTGAGTGAAGCAAGCCAGGCACTGAAGAACAAATATTACATGACCTCACTGATATGAATTAAGCAAATTGAGCAGACTCAGAGATAGAGTCTGGAAGATAGGATTTCAAGATATAGAAAGGGAGAAGAAGTTGTGAGCCAACGCCCATATGAGCAAAAGCTATGATAGGGTGGAAGTATGTAGTTGTGCAGAGGAGGGGCATGACAATGGTGCAAGGATTTTATTGAGATGGGTGGTGCTGGTTTGTCAGGGGGCTAGGGTGGGGAGGGTGGGTTGGACAGTCCATGGAACTGGGGGAGGGAACAGGTTGAACACTGGGGATTTGCAGGTGTGTGGCTGAAACTACATTGTTGAGAATGTTCTTTTGGCAATAGGGCAGGGGAGGGTTACTGGTTTAGGGTGTTGAATGTAGGGGGCATTCAGGACAGGGTACAGCTGGGGCAGGCTTCTAGAAGGAGTGTGTGAGTGTTCATCTTGTCATAGTGTGCTGTATCAGTAGATGGAGACCACATAATGAGTGGGAAGGTGTTGGAATCCCATCCTAGGAAGTCCTGTTATGTTCTCAAATAGAGGGGTGGGAGTCTCTCGAGAGTATAGGCGGTGCCTAATAGAGGAGGACAGACCAGTATGTCAAGCCCTCAATGTTGTTGCAAGTAACTATGAATCTTGTTCTTCAAGGAGTGAAGTCTGGTGATTGCCATGGACCCTAAGGGGAAGGGGATGGAGGAATAGAATAGATGGAACATGGGGCATTTTGGGGGTGATGGAAGTGTTCTACATGATCTTGCAGTGATGGATATAGGCCATGTTAAATTTCATCAAAATTTATGAAATTGTATGGTCCAAAAGTAAAACATAATGTAAACCATTGATGATGGTTAACAGCTATGTTTCAATATTTGTACATCAATTGTAACAAATGTACCATCCACATTAAAAATACTATTAATAGAGAAAAGGGGGAAAGGGGGAGGATGTTTGGAATATGGGAATCCCTTATATTCTGTACATGACTTTTCTGTAACCTAAAACTTCTTTGAAGACAAAATGAAAAAAGTAAGACACTGGGGGAATAAACAGAAGAAAATGTCATTATACATACCAGAAAACAGATCTTACAGTGATGAAAGATATAATGTCAAAAAAAAATTTTTAATATTTTTTCATTATTTTTTATTAATCCAAATTTTTTAAATCTCTTTTAAATTTTTTGTATTTTATTTCTTAATTTTAAAACTGTCATTATCATTTCATTTTCTTATTAATTTGGTTATTTTGTTGGCTTCATTTTTGAAGAAGTTTTGGATCAAAGAAGGGTTAGAACTATGACAGGGTTAGAACTATTGGTGTGGGGTGTCAGTGATAGGGGATGCATGGGAGGAGGTTCACCTGGGTATACATATAAGGCATATAAATATGTTCAAGTGTTCATGGGCATTGTCACCATGGGTGGAGATTCACACAATAACCAAAAGAATATCAAATTCCCATCTTGGGGAGCTCTGCCACATTCTCTAATGTTACAGTAAGAATCCTCCCAGTACAGGGGCAATGACTAGTGAAGGAGGATGGTCCATTGACAGACCCTTGATATTGATTAATGTACTTATGAATCTTTAATATTGGAATTGAAACTTAGCCTAGTATTATAGGGTGCCTAAGAGTTACCTCCTGAAAGCTTCATTGTTGCTCAAATATGACTCTCGCTAAGCCGAACTCAGGATATAAATGCACTACCTTCCCCTCAGTATGGGACATGACTCCCGGGGATGAGCCTCCCTGGCACCGAGGGATTACTACCAAACACCAACTAGCAATTCAACTGAAGAAAGACCTTGACCAAAAGGGGGGGAAGTTAAACACAAATGAGTTTATATGGCTAAGAGACTTCAAAGTGAGTCAGGAGGTCATTTCAGAGGTTACACTTATGCACATCTCAGCAGGATTTCATTGACTGCCAAAGTAAATACTACTTCAAATAACGGGGCTCCTGAGGGATCTGGAGACATCCAGATACTAAAGTCAGGGCACATAGCTGAGGAGTTTGGTGCCTTGCCAGTGGGCCCTACTTTGGAATTTATGCTCCCCAGTGTGACAGAGTTGGACTCAGTTGTGGTTTCCCTACACATGGCTCTTCTGATCCTTCTATTTGAACCTACAATTAGTACTAGAGCTGATAGGTGTACGTAAAAGAGACTTAAATCTTTGGACTGTCCTTGTACCAGCTGGGCCCTGAATCACAACAGAGTTGCAATACCTACTCTCCAGTTCATTGGACTCACCCAAGACAACTAACAAGGAGATGATGATGGACAACGACCATCCCAAGGAACTGAGAGAGTCTACATCTGCAAGCAAGAGAGTCCCGTCCATCTGCCCTATGGGATCTAAGCACCTTCTCAATTAGAGGTTGAGTGGGTATCACCATCCCAGAATCCTCAGGATTGGGGAATGAATCATGGGCTAAACTAGACTTATTGGTATTCTACTAAAGACTTATTGTGATTCAAGCAATGTAAGAACTTATATCATTGATGTGGAGTCAATGACCACTGGAGGTTCTGAGAGCAGGGAGAAGGAAAAACAGGTGTAATATGTGGGCATTTTTGGAACTTGAGAATTTCCTGAATAACACTGAAATGACAGATACAAGCCATTATACATCTTGCCATAACCTACAAAATTTTGCAGGAGAGAGTGTAAACTACAATGTAAACTGTAAACCATGCTTAGTGGCAATTCTCCAAAATGTGTTCATCAAATGTAACGAATGTACCACACTAATGAAGGATGTTTTTAATATGGGAAAATGTGGGAAGTGTAGGGAACGGGGCATATGGGAATCCCCTCTATTTTATGCAACATTTATGTAATCTAAGTATCTTTTTAAAATCTATATATTTTTTAAAAAAGAATGTCCTTTGTGAACTAGAATGGAAGTATGTCACTATTTCAGCATGGTAGGAATGTGGAGAAGCATGGGAAAAATACAATTAATGTAACCTATGGATTAACAGCAATATTGTAATATTCTTGCATCAGTGCCAAAGATATACTGTCTTAATAATAGGGGGGTATGGAAAAAATATGCCAAATGTATGCTATGGACCATAGTTAGTGGTAATAGTCTGATGATATTACCTTATAATCTGTAACAAATGTTCCACAATAGTGTGGTGTGATTGTGAAGGGGTGTTATATGGGAATTCTACACATGTGCATGATTATTTTGTAAGTTCACAACTTCCGTAATAAAAATATATTTTTTAAATGTTGGAAAAAATAAGATTTTGTGTAAGTCATTATTTTATTATATTTAGTTTGCTTAAAGTTAGTTACGATAAAGCAGAACCAAGCTAAGCTTAGGAGTGAGTTCAAAAGTGATAACTCTCTGATTAGACACAGCAATTTTGAACTTTGTATGAGACAATTTAGAAGTGATTCTCAAATTAGACAGTTGATAACTACTTCTTAGAGATCCACTGTGTGAACCAGTTCTCTGATATCAAGGATTTAACAATGACCTGGAGGAGGCCAACAGACAAGCTCCTGTGAATCAGTCAGAAAGTAGATATTTACCAGGTAGCCACTTCTTACTTTACCAGCCTCCTCTAGCTGTCTTTCTTAAATTATTTCCTTACCAAGATTGACTTAGCATATTCAAACATCCTAAAATTCTAAAATTCAAACCATTTTGTTTCCCAAAAAAATCTTTGTAATAATGTTGATAGGTAAAGGAAGTTGAAATTGTACCAAATTAAGCTTTGGCCATTGCTTGTACAATTATATGTTAGTAATGTTTCCTTTATGTTCACGATCAATTTGTTGTCATTTCCTTAACTCATCTACATCCTTCCTACAAGTTAAAAAGTAAACTATGACTTCCCGGTTTAATAAGGCCTCCCTCATGTGCACAGGATAATATGGGTACTTCATCTATGGCTACTCACTGCCTTTACAGATGTCATGGAATTTGGCTATGTGCTCCAAGATCTCCTTCCATGTGTCTCCTTTTTTTATTTCCCTAGAAACACAAATCTGATGGTTTATATGGAGGTCCAAGCTATTTTTGCATCATCATTTCTAAATCTTGAAAGGAAAATGGCCAACCATGTCATCTTTGGATCTTTGACTATTTCAAAAACACTTTTCCAATCATGTCGTTATTACTTAGCTGTTGAAAGTCTACTAAGTCACTGAATTGCTTGATTCGCAGTTATTCAGGGGAGAAAATTGTGTTTAACGGAATAAAGTACAGCATGTGCATTCTCTATGCTGAAGATTAGTATTGATTTTTTTAATGATATTTGGTTTGAGGATATATATTGCTGTTGAGTGTTCCTTAGAATTGAACACTACACAAATGGATGCAAGATGGCCTTTTATGGATTGAAATACTTTTTAACAGTACATTATCTATAATAACAAAATAAATCATCAGGATATAAATAAAAGAGGGACTTATCTTCTTTTCCCCATTTAAACTTTACATCTATGATTTCAAAATTTTTTGTAATGAGATGGAGTTAATCCACATTGACTATAACCTAGAAACGTTTCAACTAAAATTTCAGAATAAAAAGTAGTCTTTGTGTCAGTTAAACTTGGCTGAAAACAGAAGCCAAAATGGCATTTTCAAAATAATTTGTTTCATTGCTTCTCAGCTTTTTGGTTAAGATCAAGTGTAGTTAGTATCTGTTATCAGTTTAATATCTGATATGTCCTCTATCTGAGGACAACTTATTAAGTGGATTTTTGGAGCTGGGTGATGGAATAGGAGCTTGCTCCATTCACTCCACACATGCACCCGGTATTGTAGTGCCTCCATAGTGGTGCGCCAAAAAATAATAATAATAATTTGTTTGATGTCAATGGCTTAACTGTGACTTTCATGAACACGTAACAGTTTCATTGGGAAAGTATCCATCTAGTCAGCTACTATAAAAAGATGAGGAAAAACATTGCAGTCTTCGAGCATTAGCTCTTGATTCAACCAAAAAGAGGATATTGATAGCATCTATAAAACTTATTTCAGAAAGATGCTTACTTAGTTTATGTTCCCCCACTTAGATCATGTGAAGGGGCTCTTTTCATAATGTGATGAGAGTGGATGGTCCTGGAAACATCATCATTATAGTTCTCATCATAATCATCATCACCATCATCATTGCTGTGTGCCCAATCATAAGGTGGGCACAGCAAGATTCAATCCAGAGGTTTTCCAGGGTTAATACTAAAGACAAAGGATATAAATGTCAAATGCAGTTTCAAATATAGAAGGAAGGACATGGCAGCAGATCAAAGCTGAGCTCAGTTACCAGGTATCCAATCTAAAGATGTTAAAAGCTAAATGAGGGAAGCACAGCTGACTTAGATCCTATCTGTTGACTTTAGAACCACTGCTTTTCATTGCTATCACCAACAATAACAAGACATGAAGTATTACTGTGGAATATAATTACATTTTAAGAGATAAAAAAAAATTTAGGAGGAAAAAAAATTGTTCCCTAGGAAGAAAAATAAGAGAGACCATCAGAAAGAGGGTCTGGACCTGGAAATAAGCCCCTAGTAGGTTTTCTAAAGTACTAAACAATTTAGGTTAAAATATTCTATATTCAAAATAAGCTTTGGTGGTGTCGACATTATTCATCCTATTTTACAGGATGAGGGGATCGGGCTCAGAAAGTTTAAGAAATATATCCAAGATGACTCAGCTGGGAGTAGTGACATAGAATTGAGCACCATATTTAATTGACATAAAGATTATGTTTGTTCTACTCTAGGTGTCGGTGGTTCTCAAACCTAGCCTCCTGTTACTATCATCTGAGGAGCTTTAAAAATCTACATCTGTCTGGGCTCACTCAAGGCTAATTGAACATGAATCTCTAAGGGAGCAGCCCAAACATCAGTACTTTCAAAACGGTCCTCCCTCTCACCCAGGACAACTAACAAAAGGATGATAATAGACAATGCCCATCCCAAAAAACAGAGAGTATCTACAACTGCAAGCAAGACAGGTCTATCTATCTGCCCCATGGGATCTAAGCCCCCTATCAATCAGAAACAGAGTGGGCATCACCATTCCAAAATCCTCAAAGCAACTATAGACCAAACTAGACTTATTATTATTCTAGTAATGGAAGAACTTGTAATGTCGCTATAAAGACAGTCATCAACAGAGGTTCTGAGGAGAGGGAGAGGGAAAAATAGGTGTAACATGGGGCATTTTGGGGACATTGCAATTGTTCTGCATGATACTGCAACGACAGATACAGGCTATTATACATTTTGTCAAAACCTATAAAGTTGTGCGGTGCAAAGTGTAAACCATAATATAAACTATAGGCCATGTGTTCATCAATTGTAACAAATGTACCACATTAATGAAAATTGTTGTTAATGGGGGAAAGTGGGGATGGGGAGGGGTGGGGTATATGAAAATTCCCTATGTTTTCAATGCAACATTTATGTAATCTAAAGCTTCTTTAAAAATAAAAGGGAAAAAAAGAGTAGCTGATGGCAGATAATGATGCCTCCAGCCTTAGAAGAATCCTTCTCAGAGACAAAAGGGTTATCTAGTGATGCTATTGAGGGTGGGGACCTGGAGAAGTGCAAAATCAAAGATGTGGTTGTTGCTATTGTAATAGTAAGCCACGCCCTCTTGCTTGTCACCCAGGTTGGTGTGGTCTGGAAAGCTCAGATTACAGGAAACACCAACTATGAACATACCTGAAGATCTGAAAGACCACAGAGAAATATAAAGAGTTGTTATATTAAGAAGAAAGAGCTAAACCTATACTCTTTAGCTGTTAAATGTATAAAATTCTTTTGATAAGAAATATTACTTTTAATATATATTTTTTTAATTCCATCCTTTACTTTTAGTGTAATGAATACCATATAATAAAAACCCTCTAAACTGTCAACAACAACAGCAAAAATCCCCCAGGTAATTAGTGTTTAGCCAAGGTTGAAACCACTGAGCTAGTAGAGGCTACTTAAATGGTATAAATTAAGGGGCAGTGAAAGGGGCAACTGCCCAGGACACAAAGTAACCAAAATCTCTAAAGACTTTATTGACATAGTTTGCATTGTAGCCAAAACAAATATTTTTGGCCAAAAACATATCAGCAGATGATTCTTTTCAGCATGTTTACAGCTAATTTATAGTCCAAAAAAAGAGGTTGAGAAATAATGATAAGTGGATATAACTTCCTGATAAAAACTTAGAATTGCATAGATATTTCCTGTAGGAAATAACTAAGCTAATTGAGGCATAAGAATTCACTTAAAAGGCCACTGCAAGAAAATAAACAGAGCTTCAAACTTGCTTATTCACTTCACAATAAGGCTTCTGTGCTTTTCAGAATAATTCAATATCTGAAACCTTGAGAAATGTAGTTAACAAGATCAAGGGTGAGGTCAAGCTGGAGTTATATAACAAGCATATAGTTTATTTAAAACTTTGGAATGGAAGACATAATTTAGAGAGGAGGATAGAGAAAAAGGAGAAGGTTGCCTAGGATTGAACCCTAAGGAACTCATGAGACTCCTAAGAAGGAGTGGTAGAAAAAGAACTAAAATCAGAAATGAAAAGGGGAGCATTGCTACTGATCCCAATGAAATGAAAAGGACAAATAGAGAATACTATGAACAATTGTACATCACCAAATTAGATAAACTAGATGAAATGGACTAATTCCTAGAAACACACAAACTACCTACACTGACTCAAAAAGAAGTAGAAGATTTTAACAAACCAATTACTAATAAAGAGATTGAGTCAGTCATCAAAACCTCCCAAAAAAGAAAAGCCTAGGACCAGATGGCTTCTCAGGTAAATGTTATAAAATATTCAAAAAGAATTAACACCTATCCTGCTCATATTCTTCCAAAAAATTAAAGATGAAGGAAGGCTCCCTAACTCATTCTATGAGGCCAACATCACCCTCATACAAAAACTAGATTAAAAAAAAAGAAAGGTAACCACAAGAAAAGAAAATTACAGACCAATCTCCCTTATGAATACAGATGCAAAAATTCTCCACAAAGTACTAGTGAACTGAATCCCACAGCACATCAAAAGAATTATACACCATATAAAATGGGATTTATCCCAGGCATGCAAGGGTGGTTCAACATAAGAAAATCCATAAATGTAATACACCATGTTAACAGAGCAAAGGGAAAAAAAAACACATGATCATCTCACTTGATACAGAAAAGGCATTTAACAAAATCCAGTACCCTTTCTTGATAAAAACACTCAGAAAGCTAGAGGAGAAGGAAAGTTCCTCAACATGATAAAGGGCACATATGAAAACCCACAACTAACATTATACTCCATGGTAAAAGACTGAAAACTTTCCCTCTAAAATCAGGAACAAAACAAAGATGCCTATTATTCAACATTGTACTGGATGTTTTAGCTAGTACAATTAGGCCAAAAAGAAGAAATAAATGACATTCAAATTGGAAAGGAAGAAGTAAAACTTCCCCCATTTACAGATGATATGATTCTATAAAATCCTGAAAAATCCACAACAAAGCTAATGGAACTAATAAACAAACTCAGCAAAGAGTCAGGGTACAAGATCAACACACAGAAATCAGTAGTGTTCCTATAGACTAGTAATGAACAATATGAAGAAGTAATCAAGAAAAAAATTCCATTTACAATAGCAACCAAAAGAATCAAATAACTAGGAATAAATTTAACCAAGGATGTAAATGTCTTATACATAGAAAACTACAAAACATTGCTAAACAAGATCAAAGTAGACCTAAATAAATGGAAGAACATTCCTAGTTCAAAAATTGAAAGACTAAATATTGAAAAGATGTCAATTATACCCAAGTGATTGACAGATTCAACACAATCCCCATCAAAATTCCAAGAGCCTTTTTTGCAGAAATGGAAAAGCCAATCATTACATTTAGATGGAAGGGTAAGGGACCTTGAAAATAAAGAATGAAGTTGGAGAACCCACTCTTCCCAATCTTAAAACTTATTACAAAGTCACAGTATTCAAAACAGCATGATCCCTTCATTGGACTCACCCAGGGCAACTAACAAGGAGATGATGATGGACAACGACCATCCCAAGGAACCGAGAGAGTCTACAACTAAGAGCAAGAGAGTCCCATCCATCTGCCCCATGGGGTCAAAGCCTCCTCTCAATTAGAGGTGGAGTGGGCAACACCATCCCAGAATCCTCAGAATTGGGGAATGAACTATGGACTAAAGTAGACCTACTGGTATTCTATTATGGACTCATTGTGATTCTGGCAATAGAAGAAACTATATCATTCATGTGGAGGCAGTGGCCACTAGAGGTTCTGAGGGCAAGGAGAGGGAAATACAGGTGCAATATGGGGGCATTTTGGGGACTTGGGAATTTTCCTGAATGACATTACAATGACAGATATGGGCCATACATATCTTGCCATAACCTACAAAATTGTGCAGGACAGAGTGCAAAATATAATGTAAACTGTAGTCCGTGGTTGGTAGCAATGTTTCAATATGGGTTCATCAATTGTAACAAATATACCACACTAATGAAGGATGTTGTTAATGTGGGAAAGCATGGGAGGGGGCGGGAGGGGGGCATATGGGAATCCTTATATTTCTTATGTAACTTTATGTAATCTAAAGCTTCTTCAAAAATAAAAAATAATAATTTTTAAAAAAGACTTTATCATGAAAGTAACCAGACAGCCTACTCAATGTGAGAAAATATCTGGAAACCACATATCCAATAAATGTTTAATATCCAGAATGTATAAAAAATCCTACAATTTAACAATAAAAAGACAAACAACCCAATTAAAAAATGAGCAAAATCTTGAACTGACATTTCTCCAGAGAAGGTACACAAATGGTCAAAAAACACATGAAAATACTCTCAATATCATTACCATTAGGGAAATGCAAATCAAAATCACAAGGAGATACCATTTCACACCCACTAACATGGCTACTATTAAATGGAAATTTACAAGTGTTGGAGAGGATTTGGAGAAATACCCATTGTTCAATGTTCAATGAATACTCATTCCATTGTTGGTGGGAATGTAAAATGGCACAGCCACTGTAGAAGACATTTTAGTGGTTCCTCAGAAAGTTGAGTACAAAATTATCACATTAGGGAGAAAATATTTGGAAAACACATATCCGATAAGGGTTTGATTTCCATTCTATATAAAGAGATCATAGAACTCAACAATAAAAGAGCAAGCAATCCAATTAAAAAATGGGCAAAAGATTTAAATAGACATTTCTCCAAAGAGGAAATACAAATGGCCAAAAAGCACATAAAAAAATGTTTCATATCACCAGCTATTAGGGAAATGCAAATTAAAACAACAATGAGATATCATCTAACACCACATAGAATGGCCATTATTTAAAA
>JAQZBX010016193.1:7510-36848 GCA_029593785.1 Cabassous unicinctus | reverse complement strand
TCCTAAAAAAAAAAAAAGCACAATTCACCAGATAGCTGCCTTAGGAACACAAGCTAATCAAGATTGAGAACATCTGAAGTTTTCACAGTTGAGCAATGGCGTTAGAAGCAGATTCTAAAGCCAGCAGATGTCATCTTCTATGTACACATTTTTCACAAAGATGGAAAATCATAAGGAGTGAAGAAAGCATGTTAGAGACACAAAAGATAAAAAAAAATACCACCTACATTAATTTTCTTTAAATAACATGGAACCCTGTTAAAAAGAACTAGAGGCTTCCAGAATTCGCACGTCCTACCATAAGCTGTTTGTGATGATCCTGAAGTATCTCGGCATCAAGGTGAGAATCAATAGGAACAATTTCATTTTTCCTTCTGTCAATGTTCTCCAGCATAAGGAGCAAACCATGGCTCATTTCATGGAAATCCTACCAAAAACAAAACAAAACAAAACAAAAACCATATGGGAGTATAAGATAACTGGGGATAATATATTTTTTCTTTCCCCAAAGCTTAGAATTAAATTTCCATCCTCTATCGTTGCTATGACCGATAAAGGTAATGCTGGTTTCAAGATCTTATACACAACTCCTTCCCGAGGAAAGCACTGCCACTTGAGTTCTTGTTCCTACAAAAGCATCTAATTTATTACTTGCGGATAATCTAGACATACGAAAATTAGCATCAAAATACTTAATTTCTGAAAGAATCTCAGAAGGAAGTTCAGAAGGAAGTGGCTCTCCTCTCCTCCTCTATTCTCTGCATAATTAAATCTTCCCATCTTATAATCGCTAGGTCCAACACCATAGTCCCTTCATTAATTTGTTGGCCCATTCATTTACCCTGGAGTCACTGAAGACTGACTGTGTGAGGGACTGGGTTAGGAGGGTATGCAAGGGTGAAGTGGCAGCTAACATACCTGCTTTCCAGGGTACCCATAAAGCTGGAAGGCAGCCCTCAAATCCTCCAGGGCCTCCCATCATGCTCAGGTAATCCAAACTCCTGGCCACGATGGACAAGACCCTGGGGGATTGGCTCCAACCTTTCCCTTTACTCCAGCCTTACCACCACACTCCAGTTACTCCAGCTTCCCTTCTCTGTCCTTGAAGTGACTAAGCCCTTTCCCACATCTGGGGCTTCCCATTTGCTGTATCTCCTTCACAGCAACATTCTTCCCGTGGCAGCTCAGACATCCACAGAACTTCCCTGAACACCCTCCCAGAGTAGCTTTTCTCAGCTACTCTTATCAAAACCTATAAGCATCTGGGTTAACAATTTATTTGCATTTTTGTTGTCTGTCTTCCCCACAAAAAGTAGAGCCCATGCTGTATCCTGTCTGTTTCAAATACTATCTGGTGTACAGTGGATGCTCAGCAAATAACTGTGGTATGAAAGGATGCATACATGCATGTAATGATCAGTTAGATGTTCAAGAAATGTTTGCTCATGCAACACAGTTGATCCTCACTATTCATGGATTCCATCTATGTGAATTCACCTACTTGCTAAAACTTATTTGTAACCCCCAAATCATTACCGATGCTGCATTCAAGGTCATTTAGAGAGGTGTGCGGAGTGGTGAAAAGTCTGAGTCGCCCGACATGCATGTTCCTAACCGAGCTCAAAAAAGGTGATGTGCCTTCTAGTTTCAGTGCTCATGCTATAAACAAGTATCTTTTACACAGTATAATTAGTGCCATGTTTTTCTTATTTTTGTGCTTCATGTTGGTGGTTTCACTGTTTAAATGGCCCACATGTGTAGTGCTGAAGTGCTGTCTAGTGTTCCCAAGTGGAAGGAGGCTGTGATGTGCCTTAGTGTGTTAGATAAGCTTTGTCCAGGCATGAGTTATAGTTCTGTTGCTCTTGGGTTCAATTTCAATGGATCAGCATATATGAATAAGGTGTCTTGAAACAGAAACACTCATGAAACAAGGTTATGTATTGACTGGTTGACAAAAAATGTGATCAGAGGCTCGCAGGAACCTGACTCTGTATTTTCCCAAGAAGCAATGGTTTGGTATTTGCTAATTCAGTGTCCATGTAGACTTTATAGAATAGAATTACTGAAAATAATGAGAATTGACTCTATTCCTTCAACAAATGAATGAAATAAATGAGTGGATCAAAGAAGGCATGGCGGACTAGGATAAACTTGTGGGGACAGTATCTTCTTAGCAGGACAGAGGATAAGGTCTTCAAGCTTGAAGCCATGGTCACAGGCACAAAAGCTCCAGTGAAAGGAAAGGTTAGGACACCAGGTTTTCTCACTAAGACACTGATGCTGGGAAGCAACTGCATCCCCCAGCTAATGGTGTTAAACCAAGTCATGGAGCCGGCCGAACTGGCTATGTTTCCCCAGAGCCCTCCACACCTGGCACTGCATAAGCGCATCCTGGAGCAGGCCCCGCCACTCTTCCAGCAGTGCGCACACGTGGTCCCAGCGCCCGTTCAGCTGTGACAGGCGGTCCTGCAGGCCCCGGCTCTCCTCACTGCCGGCCCGGGTGAACTCGGAGCTGCACAGATTGATGGAGAGGATGATGGCTTTGCGGTGGTCCACAGCTCTCTGGAGCTCCTGAAAAGAGAAATGGGAACAATGGAACAAGGAGCATCATCACAGAGACATTTCAAAAGTTGTTTAAGACCCTTGAAAATGCTGCTCCCCAATTAGAAGGTCCATTATTTGAAACTGGCCTTAGGGTAGCTAGGTAAAACATGGCTGATGGTCACCACTGAGAAGGTGCCGTGGTTAGGAGAGATGGATTAGATGTGCACTTGACAATGAGGTGGGATCTAAGAAAATATGGTATAAAGTGAAAAAATATATTTAAAGTATGACGTAAAAAAGTCAGAGAGAATGATATGTGTAGCTCAATGGCATTTGTGTAATTAAAAATGCAAGCACACATACCCAAATCCACAAGATTTTCAAGAATGCATATGAACGAAGAACATTCATTAAATATTTCAGAATGATTACTACAAGTTTGAAGAATGGAAATTAAAAAAACAACAACAACAGTAGGAGAAAAGGATAAATGAATAAAATGAGGAGGAGCCTTGCAGAAAGCAATGAAAGACCCTGTGTCAACCTTACCTGGAGGTTCAACCTCAACCCAACATGACAGAAACCTGGCTTCTAGAGTTTTGAACACAGGATACCTGCATTTTTCCCCAGTGTGATCCCATTTCCCTAGGCCAGCGGTACTCAAGCTTGTGGGGAGAAGAATGAAGTGGTGAGCTCGCTAAGAAAGCAGATCCCAGGGCCCTGGCTTTGATGGTCTGAATCTGTAGGCATGAGGTGCAAGGGGGCCACAGGCTGAGAACACTGCCTGCCCCATGGGCCTCATTCATGAGTTTTTGATGGCAGAGAGAAGGAACTGGGTATTTTACCAGCTGACCAGTCGACTTTGATGTCACTAAAACGATGTGGCTGATGTTTGGCTTTGCGCATTTCCAAAAAATCCAGAATGGTGTTCTGAGAACTTGAGCACATGCTTATCTTTTAATAATTGAGTATCTGGACTGCCATATGGGCCCTTCTTGTTATGCTTCCAACTCATCTTAATTTTCCACTTTTCGATAGGTTCTTATTGTGATGTTGTATAGATCCAACCACAGAGACGCCCTAAGATCAAGGGACATCCTGGAAAGATACTGGGTTATCCCAGAAGTATATCCACAGAACACATAAGTAGGAAGGAGTGGGAAGGTGCAAGGAGGAGATGGGCTTCTTATCAGCCAGCTGGCATTCTCCAGGTCGTCTCTCAGCTTTTTAAGGGATTTGGTTGTAATGGCAACACTGTCTTACATTTCTCAGAGAGGAACTGGAATAATTAGTGATTGTAGAGAAAAACGCATTTTATGACCCAGGCATAATAAAACACAGCCCCCACCCTGTGTTTTGTCCTCAAATTGGGGAGCAGAGGCTTCTCAATGGGGATTCGATAGTATAGGGATCTGTGGCAACGACTCTTTGCTCTGTTGGAAATGTAGAAACAAAACCACACAACAACCACAAGCAGGTCACAAAAAAATCAACCTGAAATGAACAGCAACACTGAAACCAAACAAACACAAACGCGGCTCATGGAACCCAGGAGGCTGGAGAGCCTGGGCAGCTCCACTTTGAGGAGGAGAACATCTTGATGTTTTCCAAACAAAAACGAGGATCAAAAGAGCTATTAAAGAGAAACTGAGCTCTCAGTTCACGGCACGCTTACAAAGCTTCCCCATAATAACGCATTCTATTGGGGGCAAAGGAGGACTTTTAAGATCTGGAGGTGGACTCAAGGGAAGCCATTTTGGGTATCATACCTACTCAGGCCAAAATCAAGTGCAAATGTCAGGTGTGTTATCACAATTACTCCAGAGCTTTGCATTATGTGCTATTATTCATTACCGTAAAAATTGCTTCTGCCACTAACATAATCAATTTAGGAAGTGCTGCTGATTCCGGAAGCTCACGTGATTTCGCCAGGCCTGCCCCCCATACTTAATGGGGTACGATCTAGGAGAGGATTGCTCTCCAGCTCCAGGTTAACAGGCTTCCAGGACCCCGACCATCTCTGTATTTCTCTTATAAATAGTTAAATAGGTTCCAGAGCTGTCTGCATCTTACACATGAAACTTTAATTGGTGATTTATTAAATACCACCTTATCAAATTATGTTTGCTTATTTACATGAGTGGATAGTTCTAGAATGTGGTCCATCTTTCTGGCCTTCAAAAACCTTTCTTAAAAACTCTGACTTGAGATGTCTTGGGGAGAGGAACACATTCTTGCTCATTTCTGCTGCTTTGTGACAGCAAAAGATCTGGAACTGGTGGCTCCGGCTGAGTGGGCATCACAAGCGGCAGCCTGCCGGTCGGCTGCTGTGTGTGGAAAGACGGAGGACAGCTACCTTGAGCTTTTGGATTTGGCCCTCGATGGTCTGGATGTCAGTGCTGAGCCCCAGCCGCTGCAGGCGTTCCAGCTCCTCCTCCATCTCCCCAAGCCAGGCCCAAATGCTGTTGAGGTCAGAGTTGAACTGCTGCCATTTCTGGAGGTTCTGTTTCATCCTCAGCTCCTTGCCCAGCGCCTGAGCCTGCAGGAGCTCCCAGCGATCGATCACACCTGGGGGGACACGCACAGACTGGGGAGGTGTTTTCTCCCCATGTGAGGTTTAGAAAAGGGTTGAAAGACACATGGCAGGGGGGCAACTCTGAATAGCAACATAAAGAGAAGCAATTCTGTCGTGCATTTCTGTTTGGGCTGTCTGTAAATAACAGTAAAATGACTAGAATAGCTATCTGCATTGTTATCCTGTCTGCATTTTTAATGATAATGGAGTTCTTAAAAAATTAGCTACATACTGTAAAGAGCCTCACAAAGTAATCAACAGAAATGTGCATGAAGATAGCATTCTTGGGTCCACTGGACTCGGAAAGGATGTAAAACGTATAAAGACACAATAGAAGCAGTCATTAAAATAAACGGGACGTGGAGGACCTCACCGTGGCGCTTCACCTCCCTCTCCCACTGCAGGAGATCATGGGAACGTGGAGAGAAGCTCTTAGGCCAGAAGAACACAGAATGGGAGTTACGGGTGGGTGGAACTCAGGGTGTGACAACATGCTCTGGGACCTTCTGTTTCTTTTGTGAGCGGAGCACGACGCACTCACCAGCCGTCTGTGTTTCGGGACTGCTCAGGTTAACAAATCCAGGGAAATTCTCTTCCTCCTCCTTCAGCTTGTGCTCCAGCCTTTTCACCGAGTCTATACTGTCACTGCATTCACCCAGCAGTTTCATCTGTTTAGAAATAAAACACAAGCCCGCATTTCACATCATAGAGTGGGAGGTGGGGAACATGGGAATCCTTGTAATTTCTGAGTAATAATTAGGTAATCTAAGCACCTTTAAAAAAATATATATATATAAAATAACATTTATGTAAGAAAATACACATATATGCATATATATTTATATATCATTTTACAAATATTGGTATGTACTGTGAAAAATCTTGATTTTTATGAATAAAAAAAAAAAAAAAAAGAAAACCGTTTACAACCCAAATGAGTGACATTTAATAAAATATCCAAAGTGTAAAAAAAGAAATAAAACACAAGCCCTCTCCGTCACTGAAATTCTGCCAAGAGCAACAGATTCTGGGACAAATATCTCTATCGTTTGTCGAGGACGGAGACTGTGTTTCATGTCTCTGTGAAGACTATGCCGCCACGTTAAAAATGTTCAACAGCATGTTTTCTAGTAATTACCATCACTGAATGGTATATTTGAAAGTGGTTAAAATGGGAAATTTTAGGTTTTATATATGTACCAGAATAAAAAATTTTCAAAACATAGAACTTTATAACACAGAGCAAACCCACATGTAAATATGGACTATTATCAACATAATTGTAATAATATTGTTCCATCAATTGTAACAAGTGCAAAATGTTAATGGAGAAAACTGTATATATGGGGCATATATGGGAACTCTGTACTGTCCGCATGGTTTTTCCATAAACTTACAACTGCTTTAATAAATAAATTAAAACACACATACAACATGCTTTCTAAACCAGTGACATTCATATATACGTTAAGCAAGGTCCTTAGACATACTTTGCTTACATGATTTGCCATGAGAAGTCCCCAAAACTTCTTTTAAATTCATGAATCAAAACAGACTAAACTCATCTGGTGTTTAAAAACTCTGAGCCCTCTGCCGGCAGCACAATATGGAAAATTTGGCAAGTTGCTGCTTCTTTCTCTTTGTTAAACTGAAATCTGGGGAAAATAATATTACCACAAATCTCACAGGAACATTATTTTTGCATTAAGTAATTAAGATATTCGAAAGCTTAAGTCAATATTAAAGCCAGCTGTTTTCTGAGAAAATTTAAGCAATATTTAATAGCCATTAAGGGATTAAACTCTAACGTCAGGGAAATTGCTGAGTAGGAAGCTCTAGGAATCAGTCCCTACATCAGAACAATTATTAAACAAGCAGGACCTGTCCGTGTTAATTGTTTTGAAACTCTGGAGTCCATTAGAACACAGTACAGCATCCTGGAAGAGTGGGAGGAAGAGGCTGGTAAATTACAGTAAACACCAGTGAACTGCTCTCTTCCCGTGGTGGTTACCATCATCCATCCCCCAGTCGTGTAGCAGGCAGCAGTGGGGTCTGGGCCCTGGAAAAGCTTGCTGATGCCAAAAAAGGATGTGAAAATCCAGTTCCCCAAGATCTGGAGGGGGCGGGAGGGTGATGCCGGCCAATAGGCGACCACCGTGTTTGATTAGTTCCTTGGGATGGCTGCGAGTCCAGCTCTGAGGGTGGCCCTTGTTCCAACCCGCCTTGGACAAAATGGCGGAGGAGACTTAGACATGGTAGGTGTCCCTCGAGCTGCAGAGGACAGGGCTGCATGGCTGGGCAGGGGCCAAGCCAAGAAAATGCAGCTTTGAGTTGCCATGGAAGAAGCTCCTGGAGCCCTACCTGGTCCTTCCCTCATCGCCTGCCCAGGTCAGTTTGGAGCTGGCCAGTATTCCTTGGCCTTGTTCCACGCAGGAGATACAAACTTGAGAAACTCCCAAATTTGCTCTCCAGGCAAAAGCACCTTGAAACAATGAAAGCAGTGAAGGGAACAACTGAGGCGGACAGCCTGGGGCAAAGTCTTACTTACCAGCTTTAAGTCCTTCAGTGGAACACCCAGGAGAAGGAGAAGGTCTATTTCCCAGGAAGCAGAGCAGGGATTCAAACCCCTGTAGAGGGGGGACTCCTAAGGCCACTAGCAAGCACGAGCCCAGAAAAGACAGAGGGCACCCTGCACTTGGCATTTGCCTTGGGCTGACCTTCCTGATAGGAGGGATGACCTTTGATGGAGAACACCAGGCAGTGCAAAGCCACTTTGCAAAGATGTTGGAAGGCTTTTTTTTTAATGCTTAGGTTTGCTTGGTTTTGGTAATTCCTGACACTCAAGAAAATCTGTCATCTTACTAGGGGGTTACAAACTCAGAAACAGACACCTCGGGGGAATAAATCCCAGAGTTAACATTTTAAAGTATTAAAATATATACTGTGCAACGAGATTACAAGACAAAGAAACGGGAAGTGATTTGCACTGCATAATGGAAATGCAAAATTCCCAGGAGGGTTTGCACAGCAGATTGGAGCTGGCAGAAGAAAGAATCAAATGACTCAAAGACAAGACAATTGAAATGAGTCAGGCTGGGAGCAGAAAGAAAAGAGAATTATAAAAAGTGAAAATAGCCCAGGAGACCCTGGGATTTAACAAGCATGCCAATATACACATTATGGGAGTCCCAGGAGGAGAAGAAAAGCAAGAAAGGGGCAGAAGAAATATCCAAAGAACTAATGATAGAGAACATCCCAAATTTAGCAAAAGATGTGAATACGCACATCCAAGAAGTCCCGAGAACTCCAAACAGGATAAAATTTAACAACAAAGGGAAAAATGGAAAATTCACAAATATGTGGCAATTAGAAGAAATTATATTTGGTGCCACCTCAAGGTGCTTGGCCTAGTTATAAGTTTTTCTTCTAAGCAACCAGCCCATTTAGCCCTGCCCTGGGCATAACCGCAATCAGCAAGGCCTAGACCTCTATATGGTTTGGAGTAATAAAGCTCCTGCTACTTCTGTCCTTTCCCTCTGCACAATTTGCTAGCAGGGCAGTTAGTCTCATATGGTTTGGATGATACAAAGGTGCCCTTGGCTTCTTCAAAAGGCACTTGCTGCTTCTGCTTTACGTGCTGTATAGTTTGAAACCGACAATCCCTGGTATCTGTTGGAAAACCCTACCCCTCCCCTCGGGTCAAACTAAAGGCAGGAGCCCGGGATCCCCTTGTACTCCGCCCATCCTCCCCAGTTCCTCTTGGGAGCCTAAGCTAGTTAGCACGGCCCTCCGCTGCCCTCACTCTCCCCTCCTCCTCCAGGCTGGACATCTGCATCTGTGCCCCATCACCCAATGACCCTTCACATAACATTCAAAACAATGGGTTAAAGAGGAAATCACAAGAGAAATTAGGAAGTATCTTGAGGCAAATGAAAAAGGAAGTAAAACATTAAAACTTTTGGGAAGCAGTGGTGAGAGGGAAATTTTAACTCTAACTGCTTACATTAAAAAAACAATACCGATTTCAAATCAGAGCCCTAACTGCAAAACCGGAAGAACTAGAAAAAGAAGAGCAAACTAGACCCAAAGCCAGCAAAAGTAAGAAAATAACAAAGATTAGGGCAGAGAATAATGAAATACAGAATATAAACCATCAGGGAGAAGCAACAAAACCAAAAGGTGGTTCTTTGAAAAGATCAATAAAATTGACAAACCTTTAGTTAGACTGAGGAAGAGAAAAAGAGAGAGGATATAAATGACTAAAATCAAAATGTAAATGAGGACCTTACTACTGAACCCCTGAAACAAATAGGACTATAAGAAGATACGATGGACAACTGTGCACCAGCAAATTAGATAACTTAGATGACATGTTCCTAGAAACACAAAACAAATTCCTGGAAATATAAAAACTACCTACATGACTTAAGAAATAGAAGATCTCAACAAACCAATAACTAGTAAAGAGATTGAACCAGTAACCAAAAACCTCCCCAAAAGAAAAGCCTAGGATCAGATGGTTTCAAAGGGGAATTTTACCATACATTCCAAGAAGAATTAACACCAATCCTGTTCTAACTCTTCCAAACAATTGAAGAGGAGGAAACACTCCCTAATTTATCCTATGAGGCCAACATCACCCTGGTGCCAGTCAGATAAAGATACCACATGAAAAGAAAATTACAGACCAAAATCTCTTATAAATGTAGATGCAACAATCCTCAACAAAATACTATCAACCTGAATCTTACAGGACATTAAAAGAGTTATACACCAAAATCAAGTAGGATTTATCCCAGGTATGCAAGTGTGGCTCAATATAAGAAAATCGATTAATATAATACATCACATTAACAGAAGTTAGGGGAAAAAAATTCACATGATCATCTCAATTGATGCAGAAAAGACATTTGACAAAATCCAGTACTGTTTCTTGATTGAAACCCTTAGAAAACTAGGAGTAGAAGGAAATTCCCTCAACATGATAAAGGGCATATATGAAAAACCCACAGCTAACATCATACTCAATGAATTCAGCAGAGTAGTGGAGCCCAAGATCAACACCCCAAAATCAATAGTATTTCTATACAGTAGTAATAAACAATCAGAAGAAGAAATCAAGAAAAAAGTTCCATAAACAACAGCAACTAAAAGAATCATATATCTAGGAAAGAATTTAACCAAGGATGTAAAGGACTTGTACACAGAAAACTACATAAAATTCCAAAAAGAAATCAAAGAAAACCTAAATAAATTGAAGGACAAACATTCTACATTCATGGCTTGGAAAACTAGTATTGTTAAGATATCAATTCTACCCAAAATGATTTACAGATTCAATACAATTCCAATTAAAATTCCAAAAGCCTTCTTTGCATAAATGGAAAAGTCAATCATCAAATAGAAGGGTAAGGGTGTAGCTCAGTGGTTGAGTGTGCATTTCACATGCATGAGGCCCCAGGTTTAATCCCCAGTACCCCCTAAAAAATAAAATAAAATAAATTATATTGAAGGGTAAGGGCCCCAAATAGCTAAAGTCATTTTTAAAAGAAGAACCAAGTTGGAGAACTCGCACTTCCTGATCTTAAAACTTATAACAGCCACAGTAATCAAAACAGTATGGTACTGGTATACAGACACATTTATAACAATGAAACTAAACCAAGAACTCAGAAATCAACACTCACATTTATGGTCAACTGATTTTTGACAAGAAGGCAAAAACTACCCAATTGGGAAAGACCAGTCTGTTCAACAAATGGTGCTGGGAAAACTCCATTTGCACATAAATGAAGGCAGTCCCTTATCTCACACCATATACACAAATGAACTCAAAATGGATCAAAGACCCAGAACTATAAAACTCCTATCAGATGACATAGGGACGCATCTTCAAGAATATTTATTTGGCAATGGTTTCTTAGACCATATACTCAAAGCACATGCAACAAAAGAAAAAATGGATAAATGGGACCTCATCAAAATGAAAAACTTTTGCACATCAAAGGACTTTATCATGAAAGTAAAAAGACAACCTACACAATGGGAGAAAATATTTGGAAACCACATACCCAATAAAGTTTTAATATCCAGGATATATAAAGAAATCTTTCAATTCAACAACAAAAGACAACCCAATGAAGAAATGGGCAAAATACTTGAATAGACATTTCTCCAAGAAGATGTATGTACAAATGGCCAAAAAGCACATGGAAACATTCTCATCATTAGCCATTAGGGAAATGAACATCAAAAAACAATGAGATGCCATTTTATATCCACTAGAATAGCTCCTGTTATAAAAATGGAAAATGACAAGTGTTGGAGAGGATATGGAGACACAGGAACACTTATTCATTGGTGGTGGGAATGTAACATGGTGCAGCTGCTGTGGAAGACAGCTTGGTAGTTCCTCAGAAAGTTAAGTATATAAAAAATAACAGGAAAAAAAAAAGAAAGAAAGTTTAGTATAGAATTACCATATGACCTGACAATCCCACTTCTAGGTATATACCCAAAAGAACTGAAAGGAGGGAATTGAACAGATATTTGCACACTGATGTTCATAGCAGTATTATTCACAATTGTCAAAAGGTGGAAGCAACCTAACAGTCCATCAACCAATGAATGGATAAACAACATGTGGTACGTACACACAATGGAATATTATTCAGCTATAAAAAGGAATGAAGCCCTAATACATAACGACAACATGGATGAACCTTGAAGACATTGCGCTGAGTAAAATAAGCCAGGCACAGAAGAACAAATGTTGTATGATCTGACTGATATCAAATAATTCGTATAAGCAAACTCATAGAGTCAGAATCTAGAATATCAGTTACTAAGGGATGGGGTGGGGGTAGGAGATGGGCAGTTAACGCTTAAAATGCAGAATCCCCATTTGAGATGATGGAAAAGTCTTGGTAACGGATGGTGGTGATGGTAGCCCAACATTGCAAACGTAATTAACAGCCCTGAATTATATATTTGATTGTAGTTAAAAGGGGAAAATTTAGGTTGTAAATATGTTAATATAAAAAAAAAAAAAAAATCCATGGAACCGCACAACACAAACACTGGGCCCCGAGGTAAAGCGTGGACTGTAGTACAATTATAAAAATGTGCCTTCATCAATTGTAACAAATATACCACACCATTGCACGGAGTTAATAATGGGTTAATAATAGGTGGGAACCCTGCATGTGATGCATGGCTTTTCTGTAAACCCAAAACTTCTCAGAGAAAAAACTACAAAATAAAAAATTCTAACATTAAAAAAAAAAAAAAGCTGACTCTGTTTTTAATATCATGCACAGAATTTAAATACTAAAAGAACAAATCATGTCAAGCTATCTTTCAAAGCCTTCAGCAAATCCAAATACTAAGTTACTCTGATATCTTTTGACTGAGATTCAGAATAATCTCAGGCATGCCAGCATAGTCAACATAAAGTAGCACCATACTTAAAAAAGAGAAGCTTCTCTGTAATAGAAGTTCATATAAGAGGCCAAACTGGATAGGAAATAATCTCTTGATTGATTCCTCTTGTGTAATTGTGAGGATATTCACATCAATATATCCAGCTTGAATGGCTTCCATCCCTGCTTTCATAAATTAGTGTGTGGGAGCTGGGATTAGACTTTCTTTCCTTTTAGGGAGCACGTTTTCAGAAGTGAAAAGAATAGATTTATTTTTAAAATTCTCTTGCTTGGAGTATGGGTTGGAAAACAGGAGTTTCCAGGGGGAAAAATGATTTGCTCAGCCACCTGAGCAGGAAAATAAAGCTATTATAATTCTTTTGTAGTAGCTGCATGGATAGCACTTGTTCGGCACACAATTCCTTGCTATTTTCCCACCAAATCCCTCTTGCTAGTCTGAACTGGTTTCCTCAGAATAAAAACGAGCCCACTAAGAATAGAGGATAAGACATTCCTAAGGTCATTACGTGAATCAATAAACCCAGAAAAGAACTAAGAAAACTCCACATTAGTAAACCATTGCCTAAAACCTTCCTCTCCAGCATAACCTTGGTCCAAAAGTTAATCGCTGAATTTGGAAAAATGCCCAATGACTTTTGGGAGTCAACTCATCTTGTGCTTTCAATTAAACAGACCAGTTCTATTCCAAAGGGAACGTAACAACAAGGCGGCGTTTTTCACGTCGCCATCCAAGAGTCCACGGGCAGCCAGGTATTCAGAGAGCACCCAAGACCTCCCAGCGTGGACAGACCGTGCTTGGTCACAGAGCTGTGACTCCCAGGTACGTTTTACTCAGGACTGTCTGGATACTCACATAGCCTTTGTAGCTGGAGTCCAGCTCCGGTCCCGTGGGAGTTTTGCTGCGGATGATATCCTCGGTCTGCTGCATGTGAAAGTGGCTGTCGTGGAGGGCTCTGCCCAGTTGTCGCATCTGTGACTCCAAGGCACCGGGATCCCCTGCAGTGTCAACGATAAGAATCCGTACGGGCCACACCATTTTCCTTTTCTCGAGTTTGACATTCAAGGAAACGTTCAAGAAATTATTTTCAGTTAAGGCAGCACAGAAGTGGCACGTGTGGGGTTAATTACGAAGCAGATTTAGTTCTAAAGTGCTGGTGGGTTAGATTTTTTAAATGGCCAAAAGAACGAACGGGCTACTGTCCGACTGCAAACGGGGCCATCTGAACGCCTTTAGGTCGTGGAAGGCCTTTCCTTCTGAAACCTGGGATGGGGTCTACCGTTCCCCAGGGACTAGGAGGCAGTCACTGCTCGCGGTTGGCTACTGCAGCCCTTGGCGAGCAGAGGAAGCTGCGCCCTCCACTTTTTCTTTCTGCCACCTCCGTAGAGGTCCATGTCACTTAAGGCATGACTTGAAGGTCACCCAGATAAGACTAGTTCGTGATGGCCTGGCGTGGCTTTACCAATCTAGCAACTACTGCTGCTATTGACATCTGAAACAAAACCAGGAGAACGCCGAGATTTTGTTTTTCTCCATCTAGACAAGCTCTCACTTGCAGCCTAGAATGCCTGCGCTTTCTCCTTTCAGAGCTGCAATGCTTTTTTGTGAAAAAAAAAAAAAAAAAAATATATATATATATATATATTACAGAACAAGAGCACTGACCACCAAAGTGGAGCTGGCACAGGATGAAAGCAGAACAAATATTAGTAACTTTATTAAATTTAGCTTTTATTTTGAAAAAAGCCCTTTAAATGTGCCTGGATGAGGTCCTTCCCAGTGGCTCTGTCAGGCAGTCATTATTCCAGTAATGCTACTTAGCTGCCTGTCCCTTTTGCTTTGCTCCAAAAACATGAGTGTACACCAGTAACTCTGCAATATCACATCGTACCATATCACTGTGTTCAAACCCTATTCTCAGGGAGCGGATGTAGCTCCAAGTGGCTGAGCATCTGCTTCCCATGTGTGAGGTCCCGGGTTCATCCCTGGTACCTCCTGAAAACCAAAAAAAGCCCCAAACAAACGAAAAAAACCGGAGCGGGTATAGCTTAGTGGTTGAGTGCTGGCTTCCCACATATGAGGTCCCAGGCTCAATCCTTGGCCTGGTACCTCCAAAACAGAACAACAAAACAAAACAACCCTATTCTCTGCTCTCCCCCAAATTACTGACGCTGAACACAGTCTGTCTAGTGCAATATGAAGCAAAACCCATTCCTCTATTTTTTTCCCATCAAAGTTCTTGTTTCAGACATAGTTCTTTCCTTAAAGGAAAATCTAAGGCTCAAGATTCAGTGGAAAACGTTTTTTGTTTCAAATTATTTTAGAAAATTAAAATTCTAATTGCGGTATCGTTTAGAGCTGGTCTCACACGTCGTTTGAGGTCCGGAGGGAGAGGCGGTGTGCTCGAGGTCACACGTGCAGGACCAAGCCCCCCAAGTCACGACCCCAAAACCAAGGGAACAGCCCGTGCCCCGAGCTTCTGATTTCCTGCTGTGGTTAACGAAAGTAATTACCACTTAGCACATAGAGGAGCTACCTCTCATTTCCCCTGACCGCTGAAATCCTATGCTCCGTACTGACCCGCCAACCGCTTTTTTTTCTAGGACAGCAGTAAGGGAGGAAGGTTCTGCCTGGACATGCTTGTGCCACAAAGCTGTGAAAGGGACAGCAGATGTGCCGGAGGAGGTGGGCCACAGGGGAGGCGGGGAGGCTGGCCCTGCTTTCCGTGCCTACCGGAGGTGCTTTTGATCGCATTTTCTGTGAGTTTTACAAAGGCCTCGGGGCTTTCAGGGATCACTACATCTGCGAAAAGAGCACAGTCTAAGTTGACAGCTGAGTGCTGGAAACCTTGATCCCCCTGTGGCAGGAAAATAACTCTGCTAGGAGAAGAAGGAGGTTAGTCGTCCTAGACTGCCCAGAGAGCTCCCAAGCCCAGAGAGGGCCGGCGTGTCCGCAGAGCGCTTCCTGAGATGGAGACCCGTGAGCGCTGACGTTTATCCAGAGTGCCCGGTTCGAAGCACCCACCCATCCTCACAGAAACCCTCCAGCCTGCGTACAATTGCTATCCCCATTTTACAGACGGGGCACTGAGGTCCAGCAGAATTCAGCCACTTATCCAAGTTCACAAAGCCAGCAAGGGGCAGAACTGGGGCTTCCACCAGGTCAGATTCTAGAGCAGCCCTGCCCCATGGAGAGACATTGAGGGTCACGTATGTCAGGCTAGAGGCTCTAAGAAGCACATGGAAAAAGCAGTAAGAAACAGGGGACGTTAATCTGAATGCTGCATTTGACGGAACTGATATATCTGAATTATGAGTATTCCAACATGTAATCAACATAAAGGTGATTACTGTTTCCCATTCTTTGGGGACTTTTTTTGGACCAAGGCTTTGAAATGCACCCACGGTGCACCACAAATCACTGTGGTCGCATTACAGGGGCCAGCCATGAGTGGGCAGTGGCTGCAGCAGTGGGCAGTGCTGGTCTAGAAGCTATAACTATTAGGCCATACTGTAAAGAAAAAACAGAAGCCAGAGAAGGCATTTTATTTCTAGACTTGGGAATGCGACGTGAGCGTCAGAAAAAGGCGAAAAGGCCCGTTGCTGTCCTTTTAGAGCAGGTACGAGATGCTTACGCAGGTGCCACAAATCGGGCTCGAGTTATTTGTTCTGTCCCTTCTCTACTCACCTGTCTTCTTATTCCTCTTTTTTCTACCGATCCCTTCTTTTTGTGGACTTTCATCCTTCTCGTTTCCTGCATTCCCTCGGGGACAATTACCATTTTCATGTGGATAACCGCCAAGTCTGTATTTCTGGCTCCTGGACTTCAGACCCATCCACCTAGCTTGTGGGCTCTCACGGGCAGATTCTCTGCGAGTATCGCAAATTCAGCAAGGCGTCCCCCGTTTCCCACCTCCCTGCCCCCTTGCCCTGCATACACCCACAACGTTCTCTTTCTCCTGAGAACACCTGCATCGTCCACCAAGATGCTCAAGCAAGAAAATCGCCTCTCTCCCGACTCCGTGGATGCTCCGTGATGGAGGAGATTCTCCTGGAGAATGCTCACATCTACTCCTCTCTCTCTACTCCCCACACTGCTCCCTTATTCAGGTCATCGCCATCAATATGTAAATGTTTCCACTGGACTCTCTTCCTCCCCACAGTGTCAGGACAGGGTCTTTGAAAATGTAGACCTGCTCGCAGCAGCTTCTTCCTGAGGACATCGTAGAGTCCCCTCATTGCCTCCAGGATAAAGGCAGCTCCCTCCCATGGAGAGCCAGCTCTTGATGGCCTGTCCAGCCTCCTCTTTGCTCCCACCAGGCCTCCCAGTCCGTAGGGTGCTTTCTCCCTGCAGCTATTCACAAAGCTGGGACGGCCCTACCTCCTTGCTTCCTCTAGACTCTTCTGCATCCAACACTCCTACCCATCCTTCAGCTCTCAGCTCATGAGTCACTTCCCTGGAGCCTTTCCTCAAGGCGCTGGGTTACCGGCCTTGATTGCACTCTGTTCCACCACGAGGACCTTCCTCTCCTCCCACCAAGCACCCACTGTGTGCGTGAGCTCTTTGACAAGACAAGGAGCTGTGCATCCCCATACTTAGGAAAGCGTTTCTCACATAGTGGGATAAATCAAGGGATGTGCCAAACTATGTATTGGATAATCACATAAATACCCAGTTTTCCCCTTGTGTGTGATACCCCCGATGGGAAAAGGCAGCAGGTGATTTGGGCTCACCTGTGTGTTGCCAGCACAACTTTCATTTCTTTCTGTGTTCTCTCAAGTGGGCAGCGGGCAGAGCTCCCCCCTACCTGATAAGCCGACAGCCCCACGGAGGTGGAAGCCTTTGTCCTCCTGGCTCTCCTCGTCCTCCGAGGGCAGGGCTCCCGATGCTGCAGTCTCCAGGTCACGGCTGAGGTCATAGTCGTGGTCCCACTCCAGGGGGATGGAGTCCACGCTGGCAGGTGTGTCCCGCCCCGACCGCTCACTCCGCAGGGGCTGAGCCAGGGAGAGGGAGGGGTTGGAGGAGGGCAGTGGGGAGAGCGCACTGTCAGCAGAGGGGTCGGGCCAGTGGAGGGCAGGGAGGGCTGTGGGGTCGTCCAGCTCCAGCTCGCGGTCGGAAAGGTCGTGCTCGTCATCGGCGAGCTGGAAAGGAACGTGGCCAACCCATCACTTGAGGGGTCAGCAGCCCCCTCTCCACTCGTGAGACCTCGGGGCACAAGCTTTCCTGGGACACGTCCTAACTCGGTGGAGTGTGTGTGGAGGGTGGAGGGGCCTAACGTTAAACTTCCTGTTAACTAACAACTAAGAATTTTCCTCCCATCAGTTTGCTATCTATCTATCTATCTATCCTATCTATCTATCTATCTTCTATCATCTATCTACTTATTACCTATCTACCTATCATCTATCTTCTATCTATCATCTATCAACTTATTATCTATCTATCTACCTACCTATCTATCATCTATCATCAACTATCATCTATCTACCATCAACTATTATCTGTCTACTTATCTGTCTATCTATCTATCATCTGCCATCAACTATCATCTGTCTTTCTGTTTGTCTATCTACTTATCATCTATTTTTATTTTAGTAGCATAATGTGCAACATTTGCCATTTAACCATTTTAAGTGTACACTTCAGTGGCATTAATTACACTCACAATGTGGTGCTGCCATCACCACCATCCATCCCCTAAAATTTTTCAACACTCTGAACAGAGACTCTGTACCCAGTAGAGAGTAACTCCCCATTACCTTCTCCACCCTTCCATCCCTGGGAAGCTCTGACCCACTTTCTTGCTCTATGAATTTGCATATTCTATTTATTTCATATAAGTGAGATCATACAGTATTTGTCCTTTTGTGTCTGGTTTATTTTACTCAACATGTTTCTTCAAGGTTCATCCAAGTTGTCACGTGTCAGACCTTCAGGCTTTTTCACAGCTGAATAACATTCTATCACGTGGCTATACCGCATTTCATTTATCTGTTCACTTTTTAAAATATATTACTGCTTAATCTACAAAATCTTCAGTTTTATCATTAGTAAAAGGAGAATATTAAAATATAATTCAAAGAATTGATGTAAGATTAAATAAGACAATGTAACTAAAGTCAACTGAGGTGGTTTGGAGCTGTACGGTCAGCAGAAAAACATGGTCTTAACTTAATCCATTCCTGGGGGTCTGAGCCCATTGTAAGTAGGACATTTTGATGAGGTTACTTCAGCTAAGGTGTGGCCCACCTCAGTCTGAGTGTTAATCCTATCACTGGAGTCCTTTATAAGTGGAATGAAATTCAGTGAGAGAGGATGCCACAGAGGCAGCAGCCAGAAGCTGAAATTAAAGGGAACCTGGAAGAAATAGAGAGGTCCAGAGAGCTTCCATGTGCATTACCATGTGACAGAGGCGCCCAAAACCAAGGATCACCAGCAGCCAGCCCGGACTGCCAGCCTTCGGGAAGAAAGTATTGCTTTCGTGACTCCTTGATTTGGACTTTTTCCCAGCCTCAACTGTGCACTAATAAAATTACCATTATTAAAGCCAACCCATTGCATGGTATTTGCTAGAGTAGCCAAGGAAACTAAAACAGTAACCTAACCCTGTGCCTGCAACACAACAGGTACCCATGGCAGTTAGCGGGGACCAAAGAAAACTACTAATAAAACCTTAGCTTGTCCTTTTTACCTTAAACCCCAGAAATAAGATATGTTTTATCACAAAAGTTTCCAAATCTGCTAATGATAGCATTAGATGTGATTATGGTTGTAATTAGGGAAATGAAAGAAAACAAAAGTCACCCAAACAAGCTCTCATCAACTGACCATTGACATTGCTCATGTTCATTGTCTCACCACCTTGATTCTTTCAGAGGCTTCTTTATTAGAAGATATATACCAAATACTCTTCCAAGAGCTTTACATGTATTAACACCTTTGATGCTCAAAATAATTCTTCCTCCGAGGTGGGTACTGTTATTAAACCTGCTTTACAGTTGAGGAAGCTGATGCAGGAGAGGTAAAAGAACTTGCCCAAGTGTTTCATAGTTTGCTAAAGGCTGCTGGAAGCAATAAACCAGAAATGGGTTGGCTTTGACAATGGGGGGTTATTGGCTAGCAAGCTTGCCATTCTTAGGCCGTGAAAATGTCCAAGTCAAGGTTTTATCAGGTGATGTTTTTTCCCCAAAGACTGGCTGCTGGCATCCTGGACTCAACCTGGACCATGCCCTAATGAAGTAACCTAATCAAAAAGCCCCACCTAAAATAGGTTCACATGCACAGGAATGGATTAGCTCCAAGGACATGATTTTCTCGGGTCCATCCAGCTTCAAACCACCACATCTGGGTTACAAATCCAGCGCATGTCAGAGCTAGGACATGCTACCTAACCCCACATGATCAGTTCACTTTCTATTTAATGACAACAAAAAAGGTGAGCGTCACATACCGGCAGGCGAATCAGTTTCTTGTGGTATCTTTCCACGCGCCCAAAGACCTCCTGGCAGTACCGCCGGAGCTCGTCCAGCTCCTCCTCGATGACCGCAGCGTCCAGGGGCTCGCTCTTCTCTATCAGCTGCTCTCCTTGGGCGATTATCTGCTCGATCTTGTTGTGGTTCAGTGAAATTTCTTGCTGGAAGGCCTAGGGTGCACAAATTCCATGTGATCTTTTATCAGTCACATTATATGCAGTAATTGTAAGGGAGAGATTTTGCATTACATTAGAAAAACTATTAGGGAGTGGATGTGGTTCAAGCGGTTGAGTGTCTGCTTCCCACATGGGAGGTCCTGGGTTCAGTCCCGGTGCCTTCTTAAAAACACAACAACAACAAAAAACAAACAAAAGAAAAAACCAGCTCAGGGGAGCCAATGTGGCTCATTGGTTGAGTGCTGGCTTCCCACATACGAAGTCCTGGGTTCAATGCCTGGCTCTGATACCTCAAAAAAAAAACAAAACAAAAAACAAAACAAACAACAAAAACAACAACAACAAAAAAAACTATTGGGGATTTTTCCAATTACCACATACACTAGCAAGTCACGAGACAACTAGAGACTCTCTAAAGTAAAGCATAAAAATACCAAGTCAGAAAAGGAAATGTTGGAATTCCAGGCCCGGGAAGGAGTCTTTGGCTAGTACCACCATACACAGCAGGGGTAGAAAATCACAGGGAAAAACATTCAAACACATCAGGGAGTTCATAGCACTGATTATCCCCTGATAAAAAGTGATGGAGATCAATAAAAGACATTGAAATCAATTTAGCGTTTTAAAGAAGCATGTAGAACATTTTAATGTTAGATTTCCCTATTACGTGGCAACCATAACTGAGATCCATCCAAATGGCAGTTAATGTCACAAATTCGTCCCAGAAGATTCTTAGGTTGTTTCAGGACATAAACATGTAAAGTTATAATGATTTGAAAAACAGAATTTGGGAAGGATTATTTAGACTCATTCTATGTGGTTCAAAAGAATTAAATTATGACCACGGGGACAAGTTTCAGGGGATGAATTTTGTTTTAATACAAGGAAAATATTGGGAATGGTTGAAAGTGTCCAATGATGAAAAAGAGGGCAAGGAAAGAAGGGAGGGTGGTATAACTTCCACGACATTGCCAGAGCCCAAGATTCTCCACTTGGCAACAATTCTGGTTGAAGGGTTTAAATAGTGATTTGCTTGAGAGATTTGGGGGCAGGAAGTCGGGGTATGGGGTGGGGAGGAGTTGGGCAAAATAGCAGGGTTTACTATTTTATGATTTCTTTCAACCTAAGAATCTATGATGAAGTGTAACTTACGATTAAGTGTCCATCCATCTATCCATCCGTATCTATCTATCTACTTTCATCTATCATTATCTTTCATCATTATTATCTTTCTCTCTCTCTCTCTCATCTCTCATTCTGTCTACAATCTATCTATCATGATCTATCATCATTATCTATTATCATTATGGATCTATCATCATTATTTATCATCTATCTATCTCATCTCTCATTCTATCTGTCTACTATTTATCTATCATCATGATCTATCATCATTATCTATCAATCTGTTATAATTATGGATCTATCATCATTATCGATCATCTATCTATCTATCTATCTATCTATGTACCTAAGATTTCATAAACTACCTTGTAAATTATTCAAGTTGTTAAACCCTATCCCTTAAGGGAATCTTTATACCTAATATATATCCTTTCTACTTAAAATTTTAGGTAGCCACTATGCTTGAATCACATGGTGAAAAGCATAAAACGTGTCTAAAAATTAATCTGGCACCTAAGAAAATTTTTGTGGAATGAAATCCCAACCCAACATAAGAAAGTAATGTCTTTAAAGTTGTCAGAAATGAATTAAAAAGGCAAAACAAAAACATAAGCAAGTTAATAATTAAAAGGATATATGTTAGTGGTACGAATTCCTTTAAAGAATTCTTCACCACGTCCTTCACAAAAGGATCTACAAACTCTTTTCTTTTCACACTTTCTTAGCACCGATAATGCAAAACATCACGTATCTATTACCTTGAGTTGTTTTATTTTAGCTTGGACATCGCACTCAGAAAAGTGTTCGATATTAGTGAGCTGCAGATCCATCTCGGTTAGCCAGACCAGAATGCTGTCCCGTGCAGTCTCGAACTCCTCGCGCTGGCCAATAAAATGCTGCACGTGAAAAGAAAGCAATCAAAGTGAAAAAAGAACACATTGAGGCGATAAGGCAGTCCCCGGGTTCCTCCGGAAAGTCTGCGCGCAGCCTGCCATCGTTTCCTCTGGCTGGCACTCCTGCCACCCCACCCTTGCGAAATCATTGAAACGGTGTCCTCGTATTGTGTGAGATAACCAGCTCTGTCCTGAGGGCCTCCAAGGTACAGGTGAAGAGTAACCAGACCTTGAGCCGGCGCAAGATGGACGTGACGCGCTTCAGCAGGGCGTCCCATCTCTGGTTGCCTTCGTGAACCATCTGCTTGAGGCTGCCGGCTGAGTCGGTGCGGTTCTCCCGGGCCAAGCGGCGGTACTGCTTGTTGATGAGCTCCAGCTGGGTGAGGCTCTCGTGGACCTGCCGCTGGAAGGCCTGCGACCAGAGAAGCAGAGGGGATGAGGGAAGGCTCCGGGCCGCGGCTCCTGGTTTCCATACCGCAGTGCCGGGGAGAAAGGAAAGACCTGGAGCAGAAGGGGACAGCCTCTAATGAGCACGTCCTTCCCCGTGTTAAAGCACAGTTATTTAACCACTGAGACTCGAGGAAAGGGAGTGGATCAGACAAAACCAGGCATTAGATAGAAATACATATATGGATACACATAATATAGCTTTTAAAATAATTAACGCCTTGGAAACAAAGTTTCCCCAGGACAAACATACTACAAAGACATATATGTGTGCCGGGGAGCGGATGTGGCTCAAGTGGTTGAGCACCTGCTTCCCACATGGGGGGGTACCAGGTTCAGTTCCCTGTGCGTCCTAAAAACAAAAAAAAAACAAACAACAAGAAAACAAATGAGAAAACCAACTCAGGAGAGCCAATGTGGCTCAGTGGTTGAGCTCTGGCTTCCCACATATGGGGTCCTGGGTTCAATCCCTGGGCCCTGGTACCTCAAAAAAAAAAAAAAAATAAAAATATATATATATACACACACACACACACACACACACACACACACACACGTGTGTGTGTGCTGAAATGTAAGTTTGGAATGCTCAATATTTCTGATGTCAATACTGAAAAAATACATCTACAATAAAAGTGTTTCCTTCTTTGTAATATATGCAATTTCCCCAAAATCAAGAAATTGGCTCAGTTTGGGTTACTGTTGAGAAAAAAATGAAAACTCTGTTTTGCAGAAGGTCTTCTAAACCCAAGCTATTATTAACTTTTTTTTTTAAAGATTTATTTATTTTATTTATTTATCCCCCCCTTGCTGCTTGTGCTGCTGTGTCCATTCGCTGCGCGTCTTCTCTGTGTCTGCTTATCTCCCCCTTGCTGTGAGGTCTTGCTGCATCAGCCCACGGCGCCGAGTGAGCCGGCCTGCCCTCACAAGGAGGCGCCGGGAAGCGAACCCGGGGCCTCTCATATGGTAAACGGGTGCTCCATCCATTGCGCCACACCCGCTTCCTGCCGTGAGGTTGCTGCATCAGCCCACCGCACCGCTCAGGCCAGCGTGCCCTCACAAGGAGGCCTCGGGACGCGAACCCGGGCCTCCCATATGGTAAACGGGGGCTCTATCCACTGAGCCACACCCGCTTCCCTATTATTAACTTTTAAGAAAAAAATAAAAGCAATTTAGTAAAACACAAATAACCTTACATAAAAAGATGAAAATCTGCTCTACTCCTTTTTTATTCTCTATTCTATAAATTATTCAGTTTCTGTAAAATGGGTTCGAGCAGGCACGCCAGATTACATGACAGTGTCTATTCATTTCTGAGGCCACCCTGTATTTGGGTCAAAGTTTCTGCAATGTTTTTTTTTTGTTTGTGTTTTTGGAGGTACCAGGGATTGAACCCAGGACCTTGTACATGGGAAGCAGGTGCTCAACCACTGAGCTACATCCACTCCCCTCTGAAACGTAAAATACTCTCTCCTCTTTCTCCCTGCACCATAGCATAGCCCTAACATAAGAATCATTTGCCAAAATAAAAAATGTTTTTTTTCCCCCAAATTAGTGTCTGATTTGTGACCAGTTTTTACGCTGACATTAGACCATTTTATAACTGAGTCATTGGAATTTACTGTCTAAGCCCAAAGTCCTGCTTTGTTTGCCTCATCATGCTGTTTACATGTTCCTTCCCACATATCTGCTGCCTAAATGGCTTTCCTTCGAGAGCCAGGATGGCTTTAAGAACCGTCATGGTCAAAATCCTCAAGACTGAGGAATGAACACACAGAAGGCGGGATGCAACTGTGGACTAAAGCAGCCTTAGGATTCCTCTAGCAACGGAAGAACTTGTGTCACTGACATAAAGGCAGCGGCCACCAGAGGCTCTGGGGGGAGGGAGAGGGGAGAAGAGGTGTAACATGGGGGCACTTTTGGACATTGGAATTGTCCTGCGTGACATTGCAGTAACAGATACAGGTCATTGCATATCTTGTCATAACTTACAAAATTGTGTGGGACAAAGTGTAAACTATAATGTAAACTGTAGTCCATGGTTAGTGGCAATGCTTCAATATGTTCATCAGTCGTAACAAATGCACCGCACTAATGAGGGAGGTTGTTAATGTGGGAAAGTGTGGGAGGCGGAGGGGGTGGGGCATATGGGAATCCCCTATATTTTTGATATAACATTTATGTAATCTAAAGCTTCTTTAAAAATAAAACAATATTTTAATAAAAAAAAGAAACAAAACAAAAGAAAACAAAACAAAAAAAGAACCTTCAGAGTCAACCCAGCCTTCTAGTCTATGAAGCTTTTATTTCCCCCAGTGAAGGAAGCGGTAAAGCAAGTTCAGCTCTTGCCCTCCCTGGAATTGCCCTGGGGTGGGAGGTGTGGCACCTGGTGGCGGTGACAGCAGTCCCAGAACCACCCCAGCCTGCCATGAGATTGAGCGGGCTTAAGAGTGTGCCCAAACAAAACCTTGTTTTGGTGACATATTTCTGCCTCTTAAGAAAATGACCTGCAAGATTTAGTCATGATAAAATCATTCATTAAAGAAGTTAACTCTATAAGGTTAACTTTTGTCATGAAATTGGAGAGTCTAAAATAGCATCAAAAAGGATCTTATTTAATCGGCTTTGCAGTATAAGCCAATTATAAAAGGTTTTAACCTCTCTGAAGCTGAAAGTAATAAGATGCATTACAGCAGCCCTCTCAGTAATATTGGTTCACATGAGGATGACCTAAAATCTGATAAAGAGTGGATGTAGCTTTCTTTTTTCAAAGATTTATTTATTTATTCTCCCCTCTCTTGCTGTTTGCGCTCACTGTCTGTTCTCTGTATCTGTCCATTGTGTGCTCTCTGTGTCTACCCGGCTTCTTTTAGGAGGCACCAGGAACTGAACCCAGGACCTCCCATGTGGGAGGGAGGCACCCAATTGCTTGAGCCACATCCGCTTCCTGCTTGTTGTGTCTCCTCGTTGTGTCAGCTTGTTGCGCCAGCCTGTTGCATCAGCTTGCTGTCTTGCTCGTCTTCTTTAGGAGGCACCGGGAACAGACTCAGGACCTCCCATGTGGAAGGTGGGCGCCCAACTGCTTGAGCCACATCCATTTCCTGTAGCTTTCTTTTAAGGGAAAACCTTTTCTATACCTAATATATATCCTTTTTTATAGGAATTTTTATAGCAATCTAGTGATGTAGCTATATATAAATCCATCTATTCAGACATCAGAATAAGTAATTTTTAAAATTTCATGTAGTACTCATATATATAAATGAACATTTGTGTGGCTCCACTTGGCTGTGTATCTTATGACTCTTAGATTTTAAATCCCACAAGAAAAAAAAAAAACAAAACTTCAAGGTTCCATAAAAAGCCTCAGTAAATGCCTACTTGATGGATGTTGCCAAGTAAAATGCTGCCGGGTTTTGGTTGGATTTTTCAGTCTTGTTTTTAAACATCTTGAGAGCTTAGGGCAGAGTTAGCCATTGAGGCTTATTTTTTTTTTTTATGATACATGTCTCAGAAAGGTTTACCATCACACATCAGCCTATCATGGGACATGAAGGGAGAAAAAACCTCAAATTGAACCTCAAATTAAACCTTAAGATTCCTTGGATCCTCTGTGGAAATGGGAGACAGTTGAGAAGCCCAAGTTTCATTAAACTGCAGTGACAGAGTGGACTCCAGATTGAGCAAACGGTCCAGGAACTGGAATCAATTATTGAATGAGTCATTTCTTTATGAATATAATTATACTACTGCTATTTTTGTTTCTATGTAATTGAAAAGTCTTGGTGATGCATAAATGGTCCTGCTCTTTGTCTTCTAATTAGAAATGGGTTTTTAATTAAAGTGTTTTATTCAATTCTGCAGCCAACTCTATTTTACCCATGATTTAAAAAATATACACCTTTGCTCCAATTATGTAAAATACATTGAGAAAATATATTTGAGCAATAGATCTTGATAGCATGGAAAAACATCGCATTTTAACCTTAGAAAAGAGAGCTGACTATGAAGAATCCTGAAATGAAAAATAATGCCAAAGGGGAGAGGATGTAGCTCAGTGGTTGAGCACCTGCTTCTCATGTACGAGGTCCTGGGTTCAATTCCCGGTATCTCAAATAAATAAATTAATGAATAAATAAGAAATTAAAAAAATAATGCCAAAACCTTTTTTCTTTAGGGGGGAGAATCACATTTCTTGTTTTCTAATAGAATTTCTCTTCATTACTACTTCACTTGTGATTTGTGATAATCAAAAGTCAAATAAAAACCACCTTTCCCCCCTTCTCTGCCTATTTATGAAGCAGTAATAAAGATGGCTACGAAATCATTACCCAGCTGCTTGAACAAATAATGTGTTAGGTTAACAGTTTATGACTTGGAAACCCAACTACCAGCTGGCTCCTTTAATAGCCGAATATGTGGAATTATAAATCACCTCAAATTTCTTTAGCTCTTCTTTGGCAACTGTGTAGAGGACCCCAGAAGAGCTGGGGAAAGCAGCTGTCCTTTCTGAAATCTTCAGCCAATCTTCAAAACGAGAATAGTCATCCAGAAACTTCTGCCATAATCGCCATGTCTCTTCAATTCTGAGGCAGAAAATGAAAGAACAGAATACAATTGTTTGCAACTGTTTATGCTGCAGAACTCTCCCTGATTCCTGACACAGGATTAGGAGAGCCCAAACAAGCAACTGTTGGGCCAAACAATAACTGTGCTTTCCGCCAAATCCGAGCAGAGTGAAAAAGAGACAACTGTTTGAGCTAAAATAAAACAGCTGTTTAAAAACATGTTCTGCAGCCTGTAGCTCTTGATTTGAAATTAGTCAAATCGAATATTAGAAGCACATAATGCAAATTAATTTGGATATGTGTAAGGAAGTTTAGAAATACAACATGCTTACAGTTTGCACTCAGGCAAATATTCCAGCGAAATGAAATTGAGGTTTAAAATCCAAGGCAACATCTAACACACTCGAACAAAAATCAAGCTATCATAGCAAGACAAATATTAAGTCTTCACGTTTACCAGAGAACACAATGTATGTGTGTTACAAGTCATTGCAGTAACTTTCTAATACCTCACAAGTTTTTATCACCTTAAACTTCAAAGGGCTTTAAGATAAATAATGTTTTTCTTTCTATTATTTCATTTTTCATAAAAGAATGTTCGTTTTCCACAGCCCCAAATTCTGTAATATTGTATTTGTTTGGCATGGACATTTCTAGTTTTGAAAAAAAATTTCAAACTTACTGGACAGGTGGAAAATAATACAAATCCCTTACAGAGAGTTCCAACATACCCTCACCCAGATACCCAGTCCCACCAACTTAGAACATTTTGCCACATTTGCTGTATCCTTCAGTCTATTCTTCTATGCATCTTTCTATAAACCTATTTTCTAAACATTTGAGAGTAGTTTGTATACATCATGGTCCTTGAACACATAACACATCCATGTACATTTCCCAAGAACAAGAATATTCATGTATGTAACCACATACAGTCATCAAGTTCTCAGATATTTAACGTTTAACATGAAGCTTACAGTCTGCATTCCAATTTTTTCACATGTCTCAGTAATCACATTTTGGTATTTCTCCATTATTAGATCCTGGGTACAGGCATCTTTTTATTTTTATGAATGATATTTAAACTCTTAGGTGAAGCATACATGGACTTGTTACTTTAGATACAGCCTTAACTTACCCAGTTTCCCTAACTAAAGATACGCTACAGCAAGTTGTGGAAACAAAGGTTACGTTTGGATACTGTAACAACGGGAAATAGCGCACAGTGAATACTCTGGGTACGGCCTTTTCTCTTCCCTGCCTCGACCGCCCCCGCTTACTTGAGCCTCCTTTCCATGGACATGGCACAGATGTTCCTCCACCGCCGGTCCAGGTTCCGCGTTGCCTGCTGGATGGAGTCGCACTCGGTGTCCGTGGCACAAGCATCGCAGTCATGCAGCAGGACCTCGCACAGGTTGAGGACGGAGGCGACGCCCGTGCTGTGCTTCTCGATGTCCCTCTGAAGCTCCTGCAGGGAACGCCACGTGCTTTAGTCAAACGCTACCCGTTTCCAGAAGAGCTGAGCGCAGGGACTTGGAGGGAATGCTTGTGAGCCAGGGTTCATTTTTCACAAAAGTCAAAAGGTGGGAGCAAACCAAGTGTCCACCAATAGCGGATGAATGGAGAAACAAAATGTTCAATGAAATATTATTCAGCAGTAAAAAAGGAATGAAGTTCTGATACATGCGACAACATGGATGAAACTCGAGGACATCACGGTGAAGGACAGATATTGTATGACTCCACTTACATGAAATATCTAGAATACACAAATTCATAGCGATGGGAAGCAGAGTAAAAGTTATCACAGTGGGGCAGGGGAGGGGAATTTGAAGGCACTGCTTAATGGACATAGAGTTTCTATTTGGGGTAATGAAAAAGTTCAGGTAATTGATGGCAGTGACGGTAGCACAACATGGTGAATATGATTAATGCCACTAAATCGTACATTTAAAAATGGTTAAAATGGATGGTGGTGGTGGTTGTACAATACAGCAACTGAATTTAATATACTGAATTATACACATACAGAACGAAAGTTAAAATGGGTCATTTTGTGTTGTATATATGTTAGCAAAACAGATTGGAAAAAAAAAAA
>JAQZBX010016192.1:0-36748 GCA_029593785.1 Cabassous unicinctus | reverse complement strand
GGATCAACCTAAGACAGGAACCTGGCCAATTGTTGCCGACAGTGACTGCCGACCCATAGCTGCCATGGTTTCCTATGACGGGTAAGATCTAGCAGCCAATCAGCACGGTCCTAACCTAAGACAGGCACAGTCCCCCCTCTCCATACTATTCGCTTAATTGATTGCAGTCTACAATGTTTTGTTTTTAAACCAAAAGGGAAGAGATGTTGGGGGCGATGTTGTATGAATATAACTATCATGGCCGTCTCTACCTTCTCTTTCTTTGTCTTCTCCTTCTCCTTCTTCCTAAGTTCGCGCCACAAAATTCCCGCGCGCGGGAATAGTCACCACGCCTAGGATCTCAAACTATCCAATCATGTACTGACACCTAAAACTTAAGGCACTTCCCTTTTCCCTACCCTTTCCCTGCTTATAAAAGAGCTGATTGTAACCCGCTCAGCGGAAGAAGCCGCAGAGAAGCCATGTTAGCAGAATAAAGAACACAGTTTTTTGTTTTGTCCGTGTCTAGTCTCATTCCTTCGCTGAATAGCTCGTCGCCGCCGTTGATTTGTCCCACGGGCCGGGAAAAATTTTCATCCAAATACTGTACATTTATCACAATTTTATACGAATTTCTTCCCAACATAAAACTGAATTAGGAAGAAAGAATTATACTTATCCCTTACATTTTAATGATAAATATTTAACTGGAAATTTACTAAGGAAATAACAGAGTACATTTAGAGTTTCACATATTACATGATAGCATATTTATGATATTCAAAATGGAATTATTTATCTCAAGACTGGGGAAATCTCACTGGATGATCAGATCAATACAAGATCAATACCAGAATACTTCATATATGAAAATAAGGGAAAATGAACATAAAGAAAGGTCCACTAAAATGCCAAAAAATGCAAAAGAGAAAAGACCCAGAAATAGTCCAGTCAGCTTTCTAGCTATACAGAATTTAAATATATTAAAAGCTAGGTGGCAAGTCACATAATATATGACTTGAAACCATTTGGAAACTTGCAAAAGCTTTCAAATTACATTTATTTCAGCTAACATTCATGACCATTTTAAAAATTCACGCTCTTCGTCACTCACATAGCATTAAAAATACAATTACTTTGCTTTCTTTCCTTATCAAGTAACCTGCTCTATAGCACAGCTGTCAGAGAATGACTGGCTGCTTGTCTAATGTCCAGAGAGAAGGTAAACAAAATTTTTTCATCAACTGAAGCTTTATGGACCCATTTGTCACCATATATACATAAATTCTACATGAATTAAAACCTTATTTATAAATTCCCAGTTTGACTGGTATTACAATTAGAAAGAAAAGTAAAAATACTGTAGAAAATTAAAAGGTTTCCACATGCTCTTAATAATGGAGAATGGATTCAAGTTGCCACTGATCACGTTTTCAAATGCTCAATGACAGAAATAAAAAACATATCTTTTCTTAGAGCTAAACATGTTCAAAGAAGGCCTTTCAATATAAAATCATTATATTTATGACATTACAAGGGTAAAATAAAATGTTAAAAAGTTCCTCTCTTGAAAAGATCTATCTTGAGAAGATGCCCAAGATTGCCACCTTGAGTGAAATTTAGGACAGTGCATTCTGAAAACAAAATTAGCAAGGGAGTTAAAAGCTGCTCATCACAGTTATCCTTACTAAACAATTAATACTACTCTGAATTTTTTTTGGTGCAAGCAGAGATGAGGATAGTCTTTCAACACAAATCTTATTACATTCATCTTTCTTTTCCTATTAGTGTTCTGTATTCATTCCACAAGAAATGTGCCTCCTACAAGAAATATTTTAACAGAGAAAGTGATTCTTAGAGTCACTGATACATGAAGAATATTTTCTCTTCAGGCTACTCTTTCTGGTTGGCTCTTTCTGTCTTCAGTCTTCCCACTTCACTTTCTTCATTCTTTTCCTAGCAGTTTTCCTAAAGTTTTCATGCTCATCATCTGCAAACAGATCAGGCATGTACAGAAGCATCACCTAAGAGTCAACATTCCAGTTAGTCCAGGTTCCTTCATCTAAATTTGGTTCTTTCACCAGATTTGTAGAGATTAATAGGTTGTAAAATAAACTAGAAATAAATTACACACAAAAGTACTTGCTGAGAAAGACTGATATAGTGACTGCTTCCTCTCCTAAATTTCTCCTGAGAAGACTGCATTTCTCCTCCTGGTTTCAAAACCATTCAGATAGAATTTAATAAAGCCCTCACAAACCCTTCATTTTCCTGATTAAGAGCACTCCCTGGTTTCTGTACCACCTACAATAGGATTTAAAGCAGAGATGGGGGTGGGGGTGGGGTTAGGGAGGGGTGTCACAGAGCCATTCACTGCATCTTCTGTTTTAACTGAAGTCTGGCCTTCCTCTCTCAAATAATAGCTGTTTATCTCTACAATCCCTTTGTGTGTGGGGTATGTCTTCTTGCTTCATGTAGCAGAATATTTTTTTTTCTACCAAAAAAGAACCTCAGCTCCTTTGAAGCATAGGCCTCAGATTATATAAGACTAGAGGGAATCAGTATAATGATCTGGTTAAGATAGAAGGTTCAGGAACCCACATTTCCTAAGTTTGAATATCAGTCCCTAGCCATTTATATTTGAGCAAATTGTTTCATTTCCCATGTCTCACTTTCTACATCTGTCAAATGGGGATAATAAAAATACTTGCCTCACACAGCTGTTATGAGACTTGAATCCATTTTTAACACTTAGAATACTGTCTGGCACAGAAGAAGAAATCTGTAAATGTTGGCCACTGTTATTACCATGTACTTCTCATGGGTATGGTGGTAGTTTTATTGTGAAACTTCTGTTCATGCTCCTTCAGCCTGCCTGAAATTGCTTACATCTCCACAGATTCTATAATGTATAATCTCAAATACCAATTCTTCCATGAAATATTTCTTTGCATCTTCAGTCAAATGTGATTTCTATTTCCACGCAAACACCCTAGCTCTCATATCCATAAGATAATCATAATGATAATCAATATCAAGTATCACTGATAGTTGCAAAAATCTTTAACAAAATATTAACAAATCTTATTTAATACATTATTGAAGCCAGCTAGTAAAACAGGGAATCAATAGATGGATCTGGAACCTGGCAAGAAGTCCATGTGGACATCAATACCCCCAAGATGGCTGCTGGAAGATCCTCGGGAGATTTCTGCCATTCAGAATGAGATTCCCTCCGGAAGCCAGGAGAAGCCCCAGATATTCTCCATTATCATTGAGCCCACCCGTGGGATTGATGGGTGGGTAATCAATCAAAACAGCAAACACCTGGGACTCCTCCCATGCCATTAACAAAGGGGTGGAATAATTAATGGTTTAAAAAGCAAACGCAAAGGTCAAATCTCTCTCCTGCACGCTCTCTCTCTCGTCCCTCTTGGCTTCTGCGCCCTGCTCTCGTCGTGTCCCCCTGCATGGAACAACACGCAAGTAAAACCTGGGCATTTATAATCTATAATGAGAAACTGTAGTCTATAAATCATCCCTCTTTATCACTCTTCAGTCCCTTACTCTCTACCGGAGACCTGTGATCTGTTATTTTCTCCCATTTCTCTTCCCTCCCTAAATTAATAAATTACTGGCCTAACTAACCCGATGTGCTCTGAAATTCGTTTCTGCAGCATAAGTCAAGAAACTAGACAAAATCCGGTAACATCATGACCAAGTGATTTGTCCCAGGAATGTAGGATTGGCTTAATATCTGGAGTTAGCCAAACTGCAAGATAGTCTTCCAGGCTGCAAGTCTGCCTAGGACCTCTGATCCCAACTGTAAGGAATCCAACTACAAAATTAGAGGCAAGAGTCTACACAAGACTACTTTCACTTCAGACACCAGCTGTAAGTTCAAGGATTTCCCGAAACCACTCAGGTTCAATATTCGCTAGAAAGACACACAAAACTCACTGAAAACTACTGCACTCATAGATATAGTTTATTACAAGGAAAGGATAGAAGTTAGCCAAAGGGAAGTATCTGGGAGGGTTCTGAATGCAAAGTTTCCTTTGTCCCCAGGATGTATTATTATCCTGAATTTATGTGTGACAATTGACAGAGTATTATCAACTCAATGAGCTCACCCAAGCTTTAGTGTCCACTTTTCATTGGGGCTTCATTATATAGGCATGATTGATTGATGACTCATATGATTGAACTCAGTCTCCTGCCTAACCACCCCCCTGCCCCCTCCTGTGGTCCAAGGGGTCCACCATGAATCAATGAAGCACCTTCTCAGCATAAATTATCACGTATTGTCCTAGGGGACCAACATGAATAATAAAGGCACTCCAATAACTTAGGAAATTACAAGAATATAGAGGTTACCTCCCAAGAGCTCCAGGGACAAATGCCAGACTTCTCTTTGGGCAAGGCCAAATTCGTTACCATAAATTTAACATCTGAAAAGCAATCAATTAATTCACCATATCAATAGACTAAAAAGGACTTGACAAAATTTAACACCAATTCATGATAAAAAAAAACTCTCAAAAGATGTGGATATAAATCCCTCAAACTGCTTAAGGGCAGTTTGATATAAAAATATCAACAGCTAACATCTTATTTACTGGTAAAACCTGAATCTTTTCCCCCTTAGACTGGAAACATAATTAAGGATGTTCATTGTGCCTATTCTATTCAACATTGTACTAGCAATTCTAGCCATTTTAATAAAATAATAACATGCAGCATAGAGATTAAAGGAAAAAGTAGAACTGCCTTTGTTGCCAGAAAACATGGCCAATTATGTAGCAAATGGGAAGGAATCTTTAAAAAAAAAACAACAAAAAAAAAACCCAGCTATCAGAACTAGAAAGTTCAGAAAGGTCACAGTATACAAGGTCAGTATAGAAAAACCAACTTTATCTCTACATACCAATAACAAACAATTGGAAATTGAAATTTTTTTTAAAAGATTTCAATAACATCTAAAAATAATAAATATTTGGGTAAAATTTTAAAAAAATATGTGCAAGACCTAACACTGAAAACTAAAACATTGCTGAGAGAAATTAAAGACCTAAATAAACGGAAAGAAGTATAACATTCCTGGGTCAGAAACTTCAATATTATTAATGACAATTATCCCTAAATTGGTCTAAAGATTCAATACAATCCCAATAAAAATCCCATCAGGCTTTTTTGTAGAAATTGAAAAGATGATTATAAAATTTCCATAGAAATGGAAAGCACCTTGAAGAGCCAAAACAATTTTGAAAAGACACAAATATTGGGGAATTTTCACTACCAGATTTCAAGACTTACTATAAAGCTACAGTAATCATGACAGTGTATTATTTGCATAAGAGTACACATAAAGATCAATACAAAAATATAGAGATCAGAAACAGAATGAAGCATATACGGTGGATTTTTGACTAAAGCAATTAAAATGGAAATGTATAGTCATTTCAAGAAATTGTGGAAAGTCATTAAATATCCATATGTAAAAACAAAACCCCCTCAACCCTCACCTCACATTATACACAATATTAACACAAAATAGACCATAGATTCAAACATAAGAGCTAACATTATAAAACTTCTATAAGAAACACCAGAGAAAATATTTCTGATTTCAATTCAGGAAAGACTTCTTGCATAATACACCAAAAATATAGAACATAATAGTAAAAATTGTCAAGATGGCCTTTAATTATCTGAAATATTTGTATTCAAAATAAATAACTTTTACAACAAAATAATAACAAGATAAACAAGCTGATTAAACAATGTGAAAGAGATTTGAAGAACACTCTACCAAAGAAGACATATGGATGGTTAATAAGCAAATCAAAGTTGCTCAACTTCATTTGTCAAGAGGAAAATGCAATTCAAAACATGAGATACCAATAGATACCAACCAAAATGGCTAAAATTAATGACTGACATTACTAAGTGTTAGTGAGGATGTGGAGTAACTATAACTCCCAAATATTGCTGGTGGGGATGCTCATGGGAATGCAGATTGTAAAAAAAAAAAAAAAAAAAAATAGTACAGCATTTCTTCTAAACATATGATTTAACAATCCCACTCTAAGGTTATTTATCCATATGTCCATACAAAGACTTGTGCACTAATACTCACAGCAGCATTAGTCATAAAACACAAAACCTATAAACAATCTTAATGTCTGCTAGTTAATGAATGGATAAACAAATTGTGGTTTATCAATGCAATGAAATATACTTAGCAATAAAAAGTAACAAACCACTGATACACCCAACAACATAGGTAAATTTCAAATACATTATGCCAAGTTAAACAACCAAAGCCCTCAAAAGTACATATTGTATGATTCCTCTATATGAAATTATAGAAAAGGTAAAATTATAGCAACAGAAAGCAGATCTGTGGTTGTAAGAGTGGGATAAAGGAGACTGTTTGCAAAGAGGCACAAAGGAACTTTTTGAGCTGCTGAAAAATGTTCTTTATCTTGACTATGATGGTGATTAAACAATTCTGTCCATCTCTCAAAGCATATCAAAATGCATACTTAACATGGGTGATTTACTTTATGTAATTATACCACAATAAAGCCGATTTAAATTTTTTAAAAAATGTGATGCAAATAGCAAAATGGTAGACTTAAATGCAACTATATCAATGATTAAAAAAATATAAACAAGATTATTCCAATTAAAAGGCAGATTATCAGATTGAATAAAAAAAGAAAGATCCAACTATTTGTTGTATTAAAATGCTCCACTGTAAATTAAAAAAACAAAACACACAGACAGGTTGAAAGTAAAGAGGGGAAAAGCGATACTTCATATAAACAAGCATAAAAAAGCTATATGGCTGTATTATATTAGCCAAAGTATACTTCAAGACAAAAAGCATTACCATTGGTATAAAGGAATATTTCATATTGATAAAAGGATCAATTCATCCTGAAGACATAAAAATCATACACGTATATGTAAACAACAAAGCTTCAAGATACATAAAAACTGCAAAAATGAAGGGAGAGATGGACAAATCCATAATCATATTTTGAAATTTTACCACCCTTCTTTCACCAATTGATTGAACTAGCCAAAAATCAGATCAGTAAGGCCATAGAAGATTTGAACAACACTATCAAAGAACTTGGTATCAAAATCCAATTTATAGGGAAGCGCATATAGCTCAAGTGATTGGTCTCCCGTCTACCATATGGGAGGTCCAGGGCTCAATTCCTGGGGTCTCATCAGTAAATGGATACGTAGAGGAATAGTCATACTACATCTACGAAATGTCAGTATCAAGCGGCGGCTTCAAATCCGAAATGGTGGCTGGATGTGAAGTGGAATTTTAGTTGTCTCCTTGTGAAAAGCAAGCTGGTCTGCACGGCAAGCCGGCCCGCGCAGGAGTGCTGGCCCGTGCGGAGTGCTGGCCTGTGCGGAGAGCTGGCACAGCAAGATGATGCAACGAAAAGAGACACAGAAGAGAGAAAATAGGAGATGCGGCAGACCAAGGCGCTGAGGTGGCGCAAGAGATTCAGTGCCTCTCTCCACTCCAGAAGGTCCCAGGATCGGTTCCTGGTGCCACCTAAAGTGAAGACAAGCAGCCACAGAAGAACACACAGAGAGCAGACAGCGAGCACAAAACAATGAGGGGGGAAGGAGAGAAATAAATAAATCTTTTAAAAAAAACAAAAAACAATTTATAGACGACTGCATCAACACCTGCAGAATACATATCCTTTTCATATGGAACATTGGTCAAAATGAGGCTCAATACATTTCAAAAGATTAAAAATTTAGAGAATGTTATCTGGCCACAATAAAATCAAACCAGAAATTGGTGAGAGTTAAGACATGTAGAAAGTCCTTCAATATTTGGAAATTCATCTCTAATCATGACTCTTTCTATTGTCCCTCCAGAGCATCCTTTGTCATGGTTGCTTAGCTGTTCATAAGATTTTTGTGTCTGGTATGTAGGCTGCTAAACATCAAAACCCAGTTTTTGACCAGTAGGAAAACTTAGGTCCATAGTATCCCTACTAGACAACTCCATCCCCTCTGCACTGCCTACAAATCCTCTTACCAGATCTGTGAGATAAAAGATTTGGAGATCCATTATTGACTGGGAGCTTCAATTTTATCTCAATGAGAGAGAAGTCTAGATAAGCTACTGACAGTGGAACTAGATGATAATTATAGAAGCAACAGGTATATGTAAGTTTCCTAATGAAGGTTTTCAAAGACCATAACTTTACATCTGTTTCTCTTTTCTTCTTTGAAACTTAAGATAATAAGGAATACTAGGGGCTGATGAGTTTGCGATACATATGGACATATCACAAACAGGATAGTCAGCTCCTGAGCTTCCAAGCTGGCCCATTCTTGTAGGCTTCTATAAATCTTACTTTTTCCTAAACATACAGTTTATCAAACAGTCCTAACCTTTGAAAGCTTATTATTAAAATTTTAACTACATGTCTTGTTTTTCAAGTTAGTCTTTGCAGTAGTGGTTGTTCAAAGCCTCATACAATCCCTTTTCACTTGGAACTGACAAAACCTGCGAACCACTTTCAGCAATACACATAAAAATAATCATCCTATGTCCTTGCTACCTCTATATGTGCATAACTAATGTCACTAAAGCATACTTTCCTAGAGTCTACTTCTATAACAGAAAAAGAAAGAGATGGGTCCAAATCCTGACTCTGTAACCTACTGGCTGGCAGACTTTAGGCAAGTAATTTCGCCCTTCTTTAATTAGGTAAAATCTACTTCTTAGGATAATGAGAATAAAAGGAAGATTATATTCACACCCAAGCTAGTGATGGGCTCTCATTACAGATACTTAAAAGACAGTATTCAGTTCTATTATTTTAAGAAACTAAAAAAGCTTAGGATTGGGTGGGTGGTAGGGAAAAATGGTTAGTAAAGAATGAGTGAAAGAAAAAGCTGCTAGGTCCTAGTATAAGAGAATGTAATAAAAACACAATAAATTATGAAATATTACAAAACACAAATTTATTTACAAACAAAAACATATTTGAATTAGATTTTTAAAAAGAGAAAAATGTCCCTTATTCTTATAAAGAATGTTTACACAGAAAGCAGTTTTAAAAGACGAGCACACAATATAATTTCAGAAGTCAAATAAACATTTCCATTTTAGAGAAATAAACTGTCTAACAAAATATAAAACCTAAAAGCATCTAAACCGTATATCCATAGATTTTTTTTTAAATATAAAAGATTCTACTCTTCCATCCAGTATTTTTTTTAAAAAATCCAATGTCTGTCATACTTAACCAATTTGCTTCACACAGCAGCAGTTTCTTTGAATGACTAAACATTAATTTTGAAACAACTGTACTCCTCCATTTGGTAGCTGGAGTCATTCAAATTAAAACAAAGGTTATTATTTCAATGTAAATTATCAGTTTTCTTCCCTTGAATTTACATGTACACACATACATACCTCTTTGAGGCAAGGTGACAAAAAACGAATGGAAGACACATGGTAAACTGAAGGTTATCTGCTTCTAGAAGAGCCAAAATCAGGTTGGACCTTATTTTCCTGACCTATAAGGAGTATAACCATATTCTGCATCACTATTTCTATTTCTAAAATGCTATGAATTTGGAGGTAGACTTTGTGTCCTTTCTGCCAGATTTGACAGTAGTTAAGAACATGGAATCTGGAGTGAAGCTGCTTATGTGTGAATCCCAGCTCAAACAATTATTAACTATGTAATCTTGGGCAAAATACGTAATCTCTCTATCCTCAGTTTCCCCATGTGTACAGTGGCGATATTAATAAAGTTGACCCAAAGAGTTATTATGAAAATTAAATGATAGAAAATGGGTGAAACACTTAAAACAGTGCCAGATATAGTGCTATATGAGTTTTCAAATTTATCATCACTCACTGTTTATGGGAAAAGATCCTGACTATGCCTTATGAAGTAAAAAATGCTATATGGGAAGATACATAAGGTTAAATCATCTAATATAAGATTACAAAAGATACAATTTTTTTTTAACATTTACCTTAGCATCATACAACTCAAGAAATATTTTGAATAACATCATAATAAATAGACATGGATGACTATATATTACATTGTGATTCAAAATAACACAAAACTTTTTTAAAAAGTTTAAATTCAGACTAGTATAAAAGATATTACTACAGGAACACTTGGAAATGCAGCACAATCTCACCACCTAGTGGACACTGCATTTAAAATTTAGAGAGAGTACTTGCCTGAGGGGGGGGAACCTTTTCTTATAGAAGCATTCTTTTCACTAAAAAATAATAGAAAACAAACTAAATGCCATGATGAGTAGTACTCTCAAACATTATATCTAAAATACATCTTACTAAGCTGTTCATCTCAAATTTGTTCCTACAACAGAGTTTTTGTTCAGAAATTAAAATATATCACAGCATACAAGTCACCAGAAGTACATGCTTCACCATGACTTACCACATTAATGCAAAAAATTAATTGTGACACATTTACGAATTTATAATCACACAAGTTTGAAGACATCTTAAAAAGTCATTTTACTCCAGCTATCTTCTTGCTATCCAAATCCTCTTAAGAATCCCTGACAAACAGAAACTTGCTTACAGCAAAGTCTAAGTAAGCAGGGAACTTACTTTCTTCTGGGTCCACTCCCTTGAAGAAACTAAACAATTAGAAAACGTACATTTTTCATGAGTTGAAATCTAACTTTTGGCCCTTAATTTATACTTAGGCAATATAGAGAAAGTCCACTTTTTCTTCAAAATATTCTTCAAATATTATAAGAGCTTATCAAGTCATCAAAATCTCTTCCAAGTTAAACATCCCATATTCCTTAGCCATTTCTCTTGCAACACAAACATTCATCACCTTGTTCTTGATCTTTAATCAGGTTCTAGCGTTTTTAAAAACAAATGCAACCAACGCAAAGTATGTCATGAAGGGTATGGCAAATGCAGACTGCTACCTCTCTCTTGATATTCTACCTGTCTTAATGAAAAACTTTTCACAGTAAGGCAGAGTTAGCACAACCAAAGTCTTACAGTCTTGGGAGTCAGAACAATCTATGTTCATGATTTTATTTAGTGACACTGTAGACTTTGGATAAATTACCTTACCTGTAGGACTTTTAGTTTCTTCAAGAGTCAAACAGAAATCAAGATCTAACTCATAGAACTATGAATAGGATCAACTAATTAACAGTTGTAAATCAGCCAGTATAATCCTTAGAACATTGTAGGTGCTAAACAAATAATAGCAATTATTACTATTATTTTTCCTCCTCTCTTTCTCATCTTGTATTTGCCATTCACATACACATGTAGGCAGAAATGAATCAACGTAAGTTTCAGTCAGTGTGAAAAACCAACATAATGTTTAATATTTTCTCATCTGAACAATAATATTTTCCTTTGGTCTGAGGTCAAATTAAGTTAACATTAAATTCATCAAAAGCTCCTTTTTAAAAAGTACAATATAAAGATATAATTGGATTACTTCTCTTTAACAAAATGTCTTTCCTTAGAAGTAATTTCCAAATCGTAAAGATGTTGTGTTAGATTTACAATATGTTAAAAAGTATTTTCCCAATCTATCCATTTTTATTATACTTTTCTCAACTATCGAAGTTTTAGTATATTGGAAAAATTTTCCTTGTCAACATTTAAGTATATAAAAAAGTACTCTAAATAAAAATTAATAGCTGTTCCTAGGGTGGTAAAATGCAGCCTAACTAAAATAACAAAAATAATTGTAATTAGTTGAAATCTCTTTTCCTTTTAAAGTCTTATAATCATCAAGATTTTACTGCTACTATAGTTTAATGGTTGAAGGTAACATTATTTTAAATAAACAATAATTTTGAAATCATATCCTATTAAAAACTTGTATTAATCACATTAAATTTTTAAAAAATTTAACACTAGATGAGAAAATTTAGGCAGAAAGAGGATGATTCTTATTATGAAATGTATAAGGCAGTTCCTAAAATGAGCTTATGAGTAGGTAGTCTTTTGTATTTTCTCTATGATAGTCATTCTATTCTATACTAAAAACTTCATTTAGCATATGTTTACTGAAAACTTATTACATGACATGTTTATGAACTTCATGAATATATGGTAGAAACTGAAGCCTTTCTGACATAAGGCAAGATTTGTAACAGGCACTGACTGGAGTTAGGATAAATATTATTCTCATCTGAAATGAGGACCAAAGATTAAATCATTTGCCTAATTGATGGCAGCGCCATGACCAAATATAGCAATCCTAACTCTCAAGTTCAATGCTGGGGGGCAGATGTGGCTCAAATGGTTGGGCGTCCATCTCCCATGTGGAGGGACCTGGGTTCGATCCCCAGGACCTCCCGGTAAAAAAAAAAAAAAAAAAGTTCAATGCTTTTTAATTTTTTAGTCACTTCATATTTGAATGAGATGTTTTTAATTGTTTCAAAGACAGTAAATGCTCCCTAACCAAATAAACATAAATTTATTCCTTTATATTAATCTGTATTTTAATTAAAATTGAGTTAAAAAAACAGACAATTACAGAGGGGTTCCAAGTAAAATCTGAAGATTTCCTTTCCTCAGACAATTATGAAGTAAATAATATCAGGAAAAGTGGCAGTTAAGTTCAATTAGAAGTACTATTAAGTTTTTACATTAAGTTATTTCTATTAAGGTACTTTACAACAGACTAAACACACTTCAGAAATAACTTTAAAAAGAGAAGGAAAAGGCCAGCTAGCGAAAATTATTTCTCTTGCTATAATGAAATGCTATGTTTTAACTCAGGAAAATCCTATGTCCAAATCATTTAAATACATATTCAGATGCAGTTATATAAGATTTCTGGGTATTAACTAAGAGAAAACATAAATAATATGTGCTGAAAGATACAGTACATTGGAACCTTAATAAAGCTACATAAAAATAATCATCTGTATCCAAAGATTTCATATAAGGTAGAACCAATTCAAAAAGATTTATTTCTGGAGGTAAAATAATTTATGGGGTAGATCTTTATATGATACTCTTTAAAATAATCCTATTCTCAGACTTCAATAACAAAGGCTCCTTAGGCTATCTAGTATGTCGATATACTTTTTTTCATATTCACTTTTTAATCAAGGAATTCAACAAAATCTCATTTTTAAAATTCCTGTCAAAAATATCCATATGACAACTTGTGAAAAATGTTTAAAATATATAATTTAGGATATTTCTAAACACAAGGAATGATTGGCTCTCCCAATTTTTCAAAAGAGGAGTGATTATGCAAAGATGAGTCTGGATGAGATCTTGAACAATTAAGGGCAAAATGATCAGATGAGCTACAATGGCTGAGTCTGTGTATTTCTTACATAATAATATTTTATCTATTACATATCTTAGAAAATGTACCAGTAAATGGCTATCTTCTAAATGCTTAAGAGTATTTAGCCAAAACATTTATCTTAAGCTCAAAATTACTGTTAAGGACCCCTGTTTTAAAATAAATAATCAGTAAAAATAAATAGCACCCTTTAATTTGTGGCATTCTTTGCTAAAATGCCAAGTACTAAATTTTATATACTTTATGGAAAAAATAGAAGATTAACCAATTTCCCTCTGAATTCAGATTTTCTCCAAAGTATCTTTTGTCTAATTTTAAAAGTCTGCATAAACATTTGACATCAATCTTTGTTATGACAATCAAATTAATCTATTTTTTAAGTACTGCATAGAGTATAACAAAAGACTGTTCTGCATTTATTACTCATTAACTATCCTTGTAATTTTCACAAGCATATAATTTTATATTTGCAAATGCAGAATACTTTCCAATTCTATTTAAAACAGAGAGCACAATCCAACATTGAGGACAAAATAATGTGATTACACTTACAGCCATTTAAAAAAGTTTAAAAATATATAATTAGATTAAAAAATGAATTCTATTCACAGTTCTAAGTTTACATGTCAAAGTCAACATGTCCAAATAATACTTTCCTGTAACAGAATGACAACTCAATGGATATACTCAAAACAGTAGATAAAGGATCCAAAAACCAACTCAAAAAATTCCTACCTGAGCAGTTGTTCCCTATTCCATAAAACTAAAACTAGGTCTGAGGATTTCCTTCCAGATCTTTTTCTTCTTCTTTTTTTCGATAATGGAATCAAATACTAGTTGCTTTTAGCTTTACAATTAAATGACCTCAGGTAACTTGTTTTTTCTTTTTAACCACTCAGTAAAAAAACAGTTCTATTTAAGAGACCTCAGCAAAGAAATTCTCTCCTACAAATTTTATGAGGTTTATTCTAAAATCTCCTTTGATTATTGTGGGTTGAATAGTGTCCCACCAAAAGATATGTCCATACAGGACCTGTGAAATTACCTTATTTGGAAAAAGGCTCCTTGAAGATGTAACTAAATTAAGGATCTCAAGAGGAGATCCTTACAGTAAACAGTGAAACTGTGTCCTTACAAAGGAGAGAAGAGAAGACAGACCCAGAGACCCAGAGGGGAAGGCCATGTGCAGACAGAGGCAAACACTGGAGTGATGCATTTACAAGTCAAGGAATATCAAGGATTGTCAACAGCCACAAGCAGCTAAGAGAAAGGCATAGGAAGCTTTCTCCCTCAGAGTCTCCAGAAGAAACCAACCTCACTGACATCTTCATTTCAGACTTCTGGCCTCCAGAACTGTGAAAGAATACATTTCTCCATTTTAGCCACCAATTTTGTGGTAACTTAGGAGCCTTGGGAAACTAATACAGTTATGTATTTCAGAAGGAAAACTTCTTTTAAAAGGCATTATCACCCAAATGATTTATCTTTGGCCATCATCTATTTCATAATAGGAAATGATGAAAGAACTTCATTTTTAGATTTTAAACAAGAACCAACAACTCCATTCTTAAATATGAGCCTCTAATGTATGACATTTACTTTCTATGAGGATATCAGTCTTCTGCGTAAAACTGTATGTATTTACTGAAATGTTAAGCAACTCTTCAATCAAGAACATTGCCTGATTATTTGTATATATTTTTCAAATAATTTGTCTGCTACTGCTTTCTACACAGGATTAATAAGTCAATTCCAGTTCTATGAAACAAACTCAGTATGCTTAAACTTGTATAAAAAGTTTCCAAGCTTTTGACTGGCCAGCAGTAGCAGAAAGATATCATGAGGTAATTGTAAACAATTTTATTTCCCATTATCCTGGCTTTTCGAGCAGGTCTTAAACTTATCCCAGCCCTTTAACACTTAAATTCCAAAAATCTGATCTTAAGTGATATAAGGCTCACCACTGCGCCTGAAAGAAATTCCATTCATTTCTACCTGTTCAGTTGTTCACTGTGGAAATAGTCCAAATATTAACTCTGCTTTTAGGATTCAAAATAGCCCTGATATTACCACATAAATCTCTGAATGTCCTGGCTATCTGGCCACTGAAAAGTCTTGTTCAGAAAGATATAAAAAGTAAAGAAATTAACAACTACATAACATCCCAGTTCACAAAAAAGTCTGGATATGGGAGGTAGAGGTGTGTTAAGCCTATAAATGACATAAGGTAAAATGAAGTAACGAAATTCTAGCAGTTTCTGAGGCACTGTAACAGTAAACAAGCATATGAAAAACATTAAATTCCAGAAAATTGATTTTGATTTCAATGAGTCAGCTATACTCCAACCAGCAAATATATAGACAGGAACTAACAAGTATTTCACAATTTCATATCTTTGAAAAACTCTTTTCCAGACATAGAATGTATAATGTCTATTGTCTGCTAGCAAGTATTTATGAGCATAAGTGAATTTCCAAATTAAAAGCAAGGAGACAAAGGCAGTCACAAAAAATTGAATTCTTCGTTTCCAAACTAAGCAAAGAAAAGTCTTAACTTTGCTAGGAGACAGTAGGTGAGGAAAGGAAAAGAAAAGAGTGAAAGAGAAAAAGTAGAATAGCTGAGGAAAATGTATGCAGGCTTCATGACTACTCCGATCACCAATAACAATTCCACCATTAACTACCACAAAAGCACAAAACACAAATACTAGGAGGATATAGGGCCAAGTCAAAAGGAAAAGCATACTCAAGTTCTTAAAGGACATGGAATAAGCCAAAAGAAACTGAAGAATTTTCCTAAATTCTGAAAATGGTCCTTTGATAGAGGGAAGCCTCTCTTCCTTCTTCTTTTGTACCTCAGTTTTCCAAGCTTCAGTTAACTTTTGTGCAATGACATTTCCGGCACAGAAGGCAGCCCAGATGATATTTGTTTGACGAAACATGAAGCCACAAAATCCAAGCAAGGCTGAAGTTTTATGATTTCCATAAAGACACATCAAATAGGCAAAAAGAGTAAAAAACACGGATCCTGCTTCTGTGTAATAAAGGAAGTTAAAAAAATAGAGTGTGGGAAATACTGCTACTGTTAATGTTGACAAGATTCTCTGGTTACTTGAGCCAGCCTAGGAGGCAGAAAAAACACAGTTAAAATTATTTTCATGATAAAGCAAATATGGTATTTCTGCTGAGCTAATGAAGATATATTTTTTTAAATACAGAAAACAACTTGAACCTTATTTAAATAAAATTATTCAATATAATTTTATTGCTACCTTTACAAACAAACAAAAAACACAACATACATATACAAGATCACTTCTTGGTACCTTTTCAGTTACACTTATCAGTTTGGAAGCCACTAAAAGAATGCATGTATGTGCCAAAGCACCCATGGACTAAAATATTTTGATTCACTCAGCAATTTGTTAAGAAGTTTCTGTGTACAAAGCACTGAACAAAGTTCTGTGGAGAATATGAAGATTAACAGGACACAGTGTAGGTGATTCTACTGCCCTGAGCTTAAGCCTCACATTTTTGAAAAGCATTCACTTAGCCACCATCATCAATATCCTTTAAGGATATCCCTTCAAATCTCTACCCTAGACAATGTAAACATGCATATAGCATGCGTACTGTGCCCAGTGATCCTATTAATTAATTTCATGATGAAATTACAGGGGTCTTCCTGAAAATAATGGGCCTTATTTAAAGTTAAATATCTTCTTTTGGCATTTCTGACAGACTATTTCAGAATTTCAAAGTGTTCTTATCCCCCTTAATTGTATCCTTCACTTAACCTAAGTCATCGAACCAGATCATACCATTCCCTCAATTAAAATTAATGGTACTCCATCACCTACAAGATCAAGCACACAAAGTCTTTTCCATGACATATGAAGCTAATCATGACTCTGCCCCTACCTACCTCTCCAGACTCATTTCCCTGGAATTTCTAATCCTGCAACTTTAAACAGCAATTCCCTGCATCTTGTGGTTCAATGCCTTTGCACCTTTGCTTATGCTGTTTCTCCTGCCAGGATTCCTTCTCTAAAGCCCTGTCCATTCGAGAATTTGTTCAGGTATCATCTTCTCTGTGAAGTCTTACCCAATACCAGTCAGACTGCAATAAGTGCTCCTCTGCTTCTCTCTGCATCCTCAGAGTCTTGTACCTACTTCTCTATCATATTTACACTATTGAAACCATCTATTTAAACTAATTAATATAGTTAATATTTATTGAGTATTTACTATCATGTCAGGCACTATTCTAAGCACCTTCCATTTATTTAGCTTCTTTATTCTACATAACAGTCCCATGAGGCAGATTCTATTATTATTTCTATTAAAGATGGACAGAGAGGCACAGAGAGGTAACCTGCCCATGGTAACACAACTAGTAAGTGTTAGAAACCAACTCTCATGTTTATGGCCAAATGATTTTTGACAAGGGGGCAAAGACTCAATTGGGAAAGAATAGTCTCTTCAACAAACGATGCTGGGACAACTAGATCTCCATTTGCAAAAGAATGAAGGTGGACCCCTACCTCAAAACATATACAAAAAGCAACTCAGAATGAACCAAACACCTAAATATAAAAGCCAGAACTATAAAACTCCTTGAAAAAAAATGTAGGGAAGCATGTTTAGGACCTAGGCAATGGTTTCTTAGACTTTATACCCAAAACACAAGCAAAACAAAAAAGATAAATGGGGCCTCATGAAAATTAAAAATTTGGAGGCAACAATGGACTTTACCATGAAAGTAAAACAACAACCTATACAATGGGAGAAAATATTTTGAAACCACATGTCTGATAAGGGTTTAATATCCAGAATATATAAAGAACTCTTTCAACTCAACAACAAAAAGACAAAGAACCCAATTTAAAAATGGGCAAAAGAGATGACATTTTTTTCCAAAAAAGATACACCTATGGCCAAAAAGCATATGAAACAATGCTCAACATCTCTAGCCATTAGGGACATGCAAATCAAAACCACAATGAGACACCATTTCATACCACTGAATGGATAGTAATAAAAAAACAGAAAATTACAAGTGTTGGGGATGATGTGGAGAAATAGGAACACTCATTCATTGTTGGTGGGAATGTACAATGGTGCAGCCAGGGTGCAAGACAGTATGGCAGTTCCTCAGAAAGCTAAGTATAGAATTACCATATGACCCAGCAATCCCACATGTAGGTATAAACCCCAAAGAATTGGAAGCAGGGACTCAGGTGTATATTTGCACATTTATGTTCATAGCAGCATTACTCACAATTGCCAAAAGATGGATGCAACCCAAGGGTCCATCAACTGATGACGGATAAACAAAGTGTGGTATATTCATAAAATGGAATATTATTCAGCTCTAAAAAGGAATGAAGTTCTGATACATGCAGCAACATGGATGAACCTTGAAAACATCATGGTGTGTGAAATAAGCCAGACACAAAAGAACAAACATTATACAATCTCACTTTTGTGAAATAATTAGAATTATTCTAATAATTAGAATAAGCTAGATAATAATTAGAATAACTAGATTCTAGTTCGAATCTAGAAAATAGGTAATCAAGGGAAATGTTGGGAGTAGGGAATAAGGAGTTAAGACTTAAAATGTACAGAGTTTCTATTTGAGACTATGTTAAAGTGTTGGTAATGAATGGTAGTGATGGTACTACAACACTACGAATGTAATTAACTGCTCTGAATTATATATTTGAATGTGGCTAAAAGGGGAAATTTAGGTTGTATAGATGTTACTAGAATAAAAATTAAAACAAAAAATTCACAGAACTGCACAAGACAGTGACCCCTATAGTAAACCACAGACTATAGCTAATAGTCCAACTACAAAAATGTGCTTTTGTCAATGTTAACAAATGTACCACACCAAAGAAAGTGTTAATAATAGGGTGGTACACAGGAATCCTGTATTTTATGCATGATTTTTTTGTAAATCCACAACTTCCATAATAATAGTAATAATAAGACAAAGACAAAAAGGCACTGAGAGGTAATCTGCCCAAGGTAACACAACTAGTAAGAGTCAGGGCTGGAATTCAAACCCAGTCAATCTACCTCCAGGCAAGTGACCTCAAGAGCCTGCATTTTTAAGCCACATCAAAATTCTGCAAGTATCTGTTCCTTCCTCCAGCATAGGGCATTTTCAGGGCATTGGAATTGTTCTGCATGATATTGCAATGACAGATAGAGGACATTATACATTTAGTAAAAACTTATAAAATTGTATGGTGCAAAGTGTAAACCATAAGGTAAACTACAGACGTTGGTTAGTAGCACTGCTTCAATATTTATTCATCAATTTTAACAAAGGTACCACACTACTGTAAGATGTTATTAATAGGGGGAAATATGGGAAGAGGAAGGGGTGGGGTATATAGGTATCCCTTATACTTTTGATGTAACTTTTCTGTAATCTAAAACATCTTTAAAAACAAAGTTTATTATATGAAAAAAAATTTTTTTCAGGTAAAGTCTGTTTCTCCAACACACACACAAGTTTTGCAAGGAAAAGACTGTGTCATTTGTCTCTGTAATTCTAGTGCCTAAAAAAACAGATTTGGTTCAATAACCAATATTTACTTTAGATTTTTACAAACAAACAAGGATTGTAAAGTATTTACATAAAAACTGCTTCTAAAACAGAGATGAGGACTTGTTTTATCTTCACAAAATATATACAAATACTAAGTGTTAATGACAGTTTTCACCAAATCTTATAAAACCAAATCATTATAATTGTGGACCTGACTGTACATTAACTTGTAATAAATTTTTCTAAAAACATACCTTGTTTCTGGGGTGTAACTTGCGGAAAAGCAAATAGAGTAAATAGAAGTTGCCAATACTGAAGAGAAGATTAACAAATCTGAGCATTCCAATGGAGCAGACTATATGTTCAGACCATCCAAAGATCCAAATGGCAGGTTTGACCATTCCAACTGACACCAGGTATAGGCCAGGTAAGGTAGTAATCATCGGATCCCACTTAAAAACGAAAGGCCAACAATGAAGCAAAAGCAAGAGGGAATAACCACAAGACAGACACAAACATGCCAAGTACAAGTTTTGTCTTTACCAACAATTGAGAATTTTGAGAAGTTATTCTATCACACAGTTAAATAAGTGAATGGCAGATCAGATCCATTCTCTAAGGAAAAGTTTTGTTTGTTTTTTCCTTCTATAGTTACTTCGTAATTGTTAAGGTATCAGCAACCACTGGAAAGCAACTTAAAATCAGTTTCTATTTTCCAAGAACTACTCTTTGGAGTTTTTATTTTGACAACTAAATGCAAATAAAAAGCATGGAAACATCGGTTAGAACTCTGATGGAATTTGGAGAGAAGGAGGTGTTTAGAAAGATTGGACCACAGGCTCCATAATTACATGTACTGAGGCAGGAACTGTATTAAACCCTCTGTTATCTTGCATTACCTGCGACAGCAGAAACTGCCATTTTACAGATTAGTAACTTGAGACTCAGAAACGTTCCAAAGTCACATAACTAGTAAATAACACTGCCAAGATTTAAAATCAGATCTTTCTCTGCGTACGGACTTTCTATTCTAACAAAAATACCCTATATTGCCTTTCCAGAAGAGGAGGGATGTATGATATATTTATTTATTTATGCCTACAGTCCCAACACTGGTTGCCACTGTAGTAGTTTTATAATCATATATATGTTAAAAAATGATGACACTTCATTGGTTGCCAGTTTATACAGTCAACAGAAAGTTTCAAAAAACACCCAGGAATGGAATTAGTGTAAATTGTCATCTCTTGGTGGCTGAAGTTCCCCTACACCTTCCCACCCCACCTCCAAAATACACAGTGAGGTGCCTGGCCGGTGAACCAAAGGAAGTTTTCTGACATTCCCTAGGAGCAGCCCAATGCCTCTCATCTCGGGATTAGAAGGGGAATACTGGGATAGATAACCTGTTGCCAAAGAGAGGAAGGCACTCAACCCCCTATTAGTTATTCTCCTTGACCATTAATTCTCAGGAGACAGATCTACTGTTTGTTTATTCATTTAACAAATAATTCACAGATCTCAGAGACAGGAACAAAACATTAACCCTTCCTTTGATGTTTCGAGACTGGGAGGGGGTAAGAAAAGGGTGGGAAAAGATGGCGCTGGGGTTTGCTCTAGGAGAGGGACAGGTTGGGGACTCTCACCTGCGAGAGGGAGAAGTGGCCGTCACAGTAGCGCTGTGCCTGCGGCAGGTGGAAGACCTCGTCCATGTAGGGCTCTCGCAGTGTCCGGCTGAAGGCGGAGAAAAGGAGACAAGACACTAAAAATGTACAGCTCAGAGCAGCCAAGAAGTAGTAACCTTCCAGGGGCGCCATTCCTGCTCCCATAACCACGACCTAAGAACCCAGTCCTGGAAAACCTGTGCCAGGTTCTCAGGCCTGGAAACTCGAGCTGGGAATTCGGGATCGAAATGGGCGCGCCCGGCAGCAGTGGCCGGACGGAACTGAGAACAACCGGATGGCAGAGCATGCTGGGAGAGAACGAACCCTGAACTTCCGGAAGGAAACAGCTACTGTTTCCAGAGGGACGCATTTAGGTAAAGGAACGGGCGGTTTTTCCGTTAATCATGTTGTCTGGGGCTCACAGAGTGGTCGGAGCCGCCGGGAGGAGCGGGTTTCGGGTATCCTACGCGAAGACGCGCGGCTTGCTGCCTGGAACTAAAACCCACTTCGGATCTTGCAAGTCGTAGTGCTCTTATACCCCTGCTCATTTCCGTCTGTTACCAGTAGGTGGCGGTGTCCCCCAACGTTTGCAATCTCCAGTCTCAACTGTTTGCAATTCCCTGCTCCCTCCACCCACCCCGGTATTTTTTTCTCACAAGCGATCCGAATTACTAACACCCTCAATTCCGGGATATTTGATTTCAACAACTTTAATGTGGGGGGTGGGGAGGCGTGCGGATTATTGGTTGTGGGAGCAAAGATTGAAACGTTCAGATTAAAATTTGAAGGACGGGAGAGACCTTCCCCTGCTGAATGAACTTCACCAAATAGAGGGGTTTTTAGGTTAAAAAGAGAACTCTTTGAAAATGTCGGCACCCTCGAAAAGTATTTAGTTAAATTGGCATTCTCGGTGAACTCCTATAGCTGCATCTCAGTCCTCTATGGGAATTGGGGAAAACAGTTTTGATTTTTTTTTCTTGAAGAGTTTGGAGTGTTTAGGTAGGGAGGGATTCTCTGTGTCTGAAAAGTTTGGTTTTTCTTTTTAATATTTCTACTGCTTCATTGTTCAGATCATCCTTTTGTTATAATTAGCTGAGTCCACCACTTGTCTTTGCTACTAAGTCATAGGCATGAGCATCTTAATGGGTGGCAGTATGTGTCACTTGTAATTGTAGTCCCCAAAATGGCTTTCACATAGTAGGTACTTAAATTTGTGGACTTTTATAGGTTATACAAACTTGGAACAATTCTTGTATTCTGGTGTTGGTTGTGGGTAGGAGGTAAGATAAAGTATTAGAAAAACGCATGGTTGGCAATGTTTTGTAGAAAATGATCTTTTGGGTAACATCAGTCAGGTTGCTTTGAAATTACTACATCAGAAAGGAGTCACGATTAGTTTAGGTCTACAAATCTCAGGATTCTCAGTTCAGCTCTTTTTCTAGGTTAAAGTTAATTCATTTGGTCCCAATTTAGGCAACTTTCTCAAATTAAACTGACTGCCTCCCAATTCAGTAGTAGAGAGTAAATAAGGGATGGGCATGAGAACATATTGAAACCACCAACTGGTTTGGGGGTAGTCCCCAGAACAAACATATTCCTAGACATAATCCATTCCTGTGGGTATGAACCCCTCGTAAATGGGACATTTTGATGAGGTTATTTCAACTAGAATGTGGCCCAACTGGCTCAGGATAGGTCTTAACCTATTACTGAGGATCTGACAGGGAAGGCCATAGAGACAAAGAAAGCACCAGGGAGCACCAGAAGCAGTAAGTCAGTGGAACCCAGAGAAGCCAAGAAAGGCCATCATGTGCATTGCAATGTGACAGAAAAGCCAAGGACCACAACTGCCAGCACCTAGGTCCCAAGACCCACAGCTGTCTGGTAGAAAGCATCACCTTGTTGATGCCTTGATTTTGGATTTCTCCTAGGCTCAAAATTCCCGTTGTTTAAGCCAACCCATTGATGGTATTTGTTTTAGCAATGAGGAAACTAAAACAGACTGGAATAAAATCATGTTATGATCCAAATCTAAAGTGATGCTCACTTTTGTTTTCCCCATTATCTCCCAATTTATTATTATTGAGTCACTGCAGTGTTTATCTATTTGAGATCATCTCCAGGTACACTTTGAGGTTATGATCCAGGAGTAATAACTTGCTCAATTGTGGAGGTAAAAACCTGTGATACACATACCTACAGCCTACTGGCTCTCCCCAGAAATAAAGGGCATTTTTTTTAAGGTAGAAAAACAAGGACAGACACTTAAGATATATATTTCTCTCCATAATAGTTGTCACCAAGATCTTACATTAAACATCTGACTAGCATACATGTCCCACACACTCCTTTAACTTAATTGGAAAGTTTCAAGGAAATGCGGGGTTCTAGAACTGGCAGGGATCTTTGTTAATAACCTAATTGACAAGAAGCTGAAGTTCACATAAGTGACTTACCTGAAGTCACACAGAAAATAGTGGCAAAGGCAGGGCTAGAAATTAGAACATCTGACCAAGAGTACTAAAATAACTCCATAGATTTATGTTTTAAACTAATCTGCAATTTATGCTGAACTGAATATTTTACAAGGCCCAATAATTTTATATTTACTTTCCATCCCCATCTGTTTCTACCTACCAAGTTGAAAATACAAGTTTCATTTTTTAAAAAAATGTCCACTGTGCAATTAATTACATCAAAATATCCTTGGGAGCTTTGTAAAAAATGAGATTCCAGCAAAGCATCTCAAACCACTGAATAATAATCTTCAGATAATGAAATCATTGATGCAAAACATTTTACTTAAGAATGTTATGAAATCCTTTGGGCCCAATAAATGTCTTCACAGAATACTCCACTAGTTTGCTAGTGAATTATTTTTACTAATTACAAAATTATGAAGTAGTTGGCTCTTGTTCACTTTGGGTTTACCACATCTCTGATAACCTATAAATGCTTTCTCAAGATCTGCCTTTAAATCAAGACCTTCCATTAAAATAACTAACCTCTGGGAATTTTTATTTTTTATGTAAGTTATTTATCATGAAACCTGTCTTAAAACTGCATCACCACTGACATTCCCCTATATTCTCCATTAAGGATTCCAATCCCCAATTTTCCTTAGATAATTATTTGTGAAAAAGAGTCATCCTACGGTGGGCAAATGCATTGCCATTGAGCATTAATTAAATTATTTTGTGTTATCTACTTGAATTATAATGATATAATAACATGGCAAAAATTGGCAACTTTTGTTGGGATTCCAAGGATATATACTGTGAGCAAGAAAAAATATTTGTTGGTTTAAGCCATTATGAATTTGCATTCATTTCTCTGATATAACCTAACCCTTCCTGATCAATTCAGACATTCCTAATTTGATGAACTCACACATCAAATTAGGGTATATTTAACTCTGTAATACCCACTCCTGAACATTGAGTTTCCCAAAGTTTGTCATTTTAATGACTGAGGATTTTGTGAAAGTACCCACCCACTTTGAAATGATAGTGCAAGGATCATCCTGACTCTGATTAAGTTCTTTTTTTTTTTTCTACTTGCTTCCTGAACCAAAATACTGGCAACTTGCTAGTCATAGTAATAAGGCATTGTTTACTCAGTACTAGGGGACAATTAGTTATAGTTACAACAGGGTATTTTACCTGGGTTATCATAGATGATGTATTAGGGTTCTCTCGGGAAACAGAATCAACAGGAGATATCTGTCAATAATATGAGATTTTATAAGAGTCTCTCACGTGACCGTGAGGATGCACAAGTCCAGTTTCTGCAGGCAGGCTGCAAGCCAGGAGCTCTGATGAAAGTCAGATGAAAGGTCCTTGATGAGTTTCTGGGAGAAATTGGCTGTCCAAAGTCGAGTTGGGAAATTCTCTCTGAATGTTGAAATCACTTCCCCTTTTAAGGCATTCAACTGATTGGATAAAAGCGTCATCCATTGCTGATGCAATCTCCCTGACTGATGCAGATGTAATCAGCCATCCATGCAGTAAACTCACTGGTGAGCGAAGTCCATAAGTGCTCTTGTACTACAATTAGCCCAGTGCTTGCTGGGCACAATTACCTGGCCAAGTTGATACATTAGCCTAACCATCACAGATGATAATCTCCAAAATGCAACTTTAACATTGAGGTCACTCTTAACATATCAATGAAAAAAAAAACCAAAGTTTAACATTAACTTTGAAGTAATGAATTAATAAATTAAAAAGAAACACTTAAAATTTTGGTACAAAAATATGTTGACAAGTAGTTTAGGTTTTTACTAAAAATATCTTGGCAATATGATGGGTCACCAATCTTCCTGGTTTGCTGGAGACTTTCCCAGCTATAGCACTGAAAGTTCCAAATCCCAGGAAACTGCTTAGTCTCAGAACAAACTGGAATGGTTGGTCACCTAGAAAGTTATATTATGCAACCCAAAGCAAAACTTCCTAAATATCCTTTATAGAAGTGGTTCTCAAAGTTAGACCCCTGGACCAGAAGCATTATCATAACCTGGGAACTTGTTAAAAATGCAAATTATTGAGCCCTGCCTTAGACCTACTGAGACAGAAACTATGGGAGTGGAGCTTTGCAATCTGCATTTTAATGCTTCCCAGTGAACCTTATAAACACAAAAGTTTGAAAACACCACAGTCCTCCACATTACCCTCATTTTTCTAGCCACCCATACTGTTTTGTCCCTGCTATAGGATCTTTCTTTCATATTTTTTCCTCATGTAGAGGAATTTTACTTCTCCAATTTTTCATCTCTGGGTTTTACCTTATTGAGAGATACAAAATTCATTGCCAAGCAACATATAGACTCCTTCTTCATCAAGAGGTGGATGAATGTATGTACATTGAAGTAGGCAGGCAGAACTCAACTCTCTCACAAAAACAAGGGAGGAAGGGCAAAAACTATCCGAAGGAGCTGCTTTGGGGATCTGCAGACCAGGAATGTACTGTGCATCATCCAGGAGGGAGAGGGACAGAGAGACAAAGAGGCCAAATGAAAACTGTGAGTTACTCATCTCCGTGGCTGAGAATGGTACATATACCCCACCCTCAAGGTGAATAGCCTTGGTAAAACCCCAGGCTTACTGCAGCCAACTGAGTCGGGAAAGAACATTCTCCTCCCTGGGAGGAAGAGGGGTCAGGAGGCAGGTGGAGAGTGGTTTCTTTTCAGTGAGTTTGGCCAGCTGAGCCCCCTTTGAATAAAAAAAGACAACAGCCAGCACTGAAATGGCCCCAGGCAGAGGGGAGAGGGGATCTGATCAGACAGGCTGTCACACCCAGCCACCCTGAGAAAGAGAAGAACTAGGTCAATGACAGGTAGTAAGAGACAGGTGCCTAATCAGCTCCGGAGTGAAGGAAGCCAGGAGAGACAGGCAAACTGTTAGAAGCCCAACTCCCTGGGAGAATAGAGGGCTGGGAGAGCCAGATAAGCTTTTAGAAGCCTACCTAGCCTGTGGAGAGGGTGTAGCTCAGTGTAGGAACTCCTGCCTCGCATATCCTAGGTCCCTGGTTCAATTCCTTGAACCCCCTAGGAGAAGGGATCCAGAGAGTGATCCACTGGGTTGTCAGTCACCCAGCCAGAACCTGGTGACAAGGAACTTATAGACTGAGATTTTTTTTGTTTTAGGTTTTTCAGTCTGTTATATGATTTTTATTTATTTTTAATTATTTTACTTTTATTCTTTATTTGCTAAAACTGGGTGCCTTACCTCTGGAGGGCAGGCTGTAGGGTGATTGATTGATGAGCACTGACAACCTGAGAACGTTCCTAGGGGCCTAAAAGGGAAGCCTGTTTTTCCTGGGTTTTTTGTTTTTTACAATTTCTTTAATTTTATTTTTTTATTTTTAAAAGAAACTTGGATTACATAAATGTTACATAAAAAATGTAGGGGATTCCCATATGCCCCATTCCCTCCCCCTCCCCCACTTTCCCACATTAACAATGTCCTTCATCAGTGTGGTACATTTCTCACAATTGATAAACACATATTGGAGCATTGCCACTAAGTGCAGATTATAGTATACATTATAGTCTAATCTCTCTCCTGCACAATTTTGTAACTTTTTTTTTTTTTTTTAATTTTGTAACTTATAACAAGATATATAATGCCCTGTATCTGTCCTTGCAATGTCATTCAGGACAATTCCAATGTCCTGAAAATACCCCTATATTAACCTATTTTTTCCCTCTCCCTCCCCTCAGAACCTCCTGTGGCCACTGCCTCCACATCAATGATAAAAGTTCTTCCATTGCTAGAATCAACATAAGTCTATAGTAGACTAACATTAAGTCTACTCTAGTCCATCATTCATTCTCCATTCCTGAGGATTATGGAATGGTGATGCCCATTCCACCTCTAATTAAGAGGGGGCTTAGATTCCATGGGGCAGATGGATGAGACTATCTTGCTTGCAGTTGTAGACTCTCTCTGTTCCTTGGGATGGTCATTGTCCATTATCATTTCCTTGTTTGTTGTCCTGGGTGAGTCCAATGAACTGGAGAGTGGGTGTCACAACTCTGTTGAGATTCAGAGGCTGACTGGCATATGGAAAGCCCAAAGATTTAAGTCTCTTGGACATAAACCTATCAACTCTAGTACTAAGTGTAGGTTCAAATAGAAGGGACAGAAGAGCCATGTGTAGGGAAACCACAACTGAGTCCAACTCTGTCACACTGGGAAGCATAAATTCCAAAGCAGGGGCAACTGGCAAGGCACCAAACTCCTCAGCTGTCAGCCCTGCCTATATTGTCTGGATGTCTCCGGTGTCCTCAGGAGCCCCACTATTTGAGGCAATATTTACTGTGGCAGTCAATGAGATCCTGCTGAGATGTGCATAAGCGTGCCTTCTGGAATGAACTCTGACTCACTTTGAAGTTTCTTAGCCATATAAACTCATTTGTCTTTACCCTTTCCCCCTTTTGGTCAAGGTCTTTTTCCAGTTGCATTGCTAGTTGTTGCTTGGTAGTAATCCCTAGGTGCCAGGGACGCTTATCCTCAGGAGTCATATCCCATACCGGGGGAGGGGGGAAAGGTAATGCTGAGTTTGGCTTAGAAACAGGCCACATTTGAGCAACAAGGAGGCTCTCAGGAGGTAACTCTTAGGCAACCTATAATATTAGGCTAAGTTTCAATTTCAAAAGAAAAGGTTCATAAGCACAATCATCAATATCAAGGACCCATCAATGGCCCATCTTCACTAATCACTGCCCCTGTACTTGGGGGATTCTTGCTGTCCCATTAGAGAATTTGGCAGAACTCCCCAGGATGGGAATTGGATATTCTTTCAGGTATTGTATGGATCTCCACCCATCATGACAATGCCCCATGAATACTTAACTCATCCATTTGCCTTATAGGTATGCCCCAGGTGAAACTCCTCCCCGTGCATCCCCATCACTGACATCCAGGAAAGTGGACTTGATAGGCTTATCAAAAATGAGTTGACCATAATGATGAGGGTCTATTTCTGAACTCTCTAATCCTCCATCTTCTCAGAAGTCCTCCAAGAATATTCTCTTTACAATATGCTGTTGGGAATACTGGATATCTATATGGAAAAGAATGAAAGTGGATTCCTACCTCTCACTATATACACAAATTAACTCAAAATTGACCAAATAACAAAATATAAGAAACAAAACTATAAAATCTTTTGGGGATTGAATTATTTACCCTTTAGAGCATGTTTTTAATCTTAACCTATTTTTGTGGGTGTGAATCCATTTTATGTAGAAGCATTTGAAGACACTTTTTAATTAAGGCTGGAAAAACAGTAAATTTAAGCTGTAATCTTATTATAGAGACCTTTAAAAGCTGAATGAAATTCAGTGGGGAAAATGCCACAGAAGCTGTAAATCTGTAGTACCGAGGTAGAAAAGAGAATGATAATCACCATGTGCATTGCCACATGGCAGAAAAGCCAAGAATAAATCATCACTAGCACACACTATTGTCTTTGGGGAGAAAAAATGGACTTTATGACACCTTGATTTTGGACTTCTGAGAGCCTCAAAACTGTGAGCCGATAACTTGGCATTGGTTTAGTAAAGCCAAACCATTTAATGGTATTTGCTTTAGCAGGCAGGAAACTAAGAGAAACTCCTAGAGGGAAACATAGGGAAACTTCTTTAGGATTTTGTGTTAGGCAATGCTTCCTTAGCATTTAAACAAAAGCCAGGAACAAAGATAAAAATAGATAAATTGTACTTCATCAAAATTAAAAACTTTTGTTCATCAAAGTATTTTATCATGAATGTGCAAAAATATCTACAGTATGGTAGAAAATATTTGGAAATTATTTTTCAGATAATGGTCTATTATTCAGAATATAGAAAGGAAACCTACAACTAAAAAGACAACATTACCCAATTAAAAAGTGGATAAAACTTAATTATATTTTCTCCATAATATATGTAAATGGTCTATAGGCACAACAAAAGATGCACAACATCAATATCCTTAAAGAAACACAAATCAAAATTCCAATGAGATTCCATATCACACTCACAATATTGCCTGCTACAAAAAACAGAATAACCAATGTTGGACATGATGTGAAGAAATTGGAACACTTGTTCATTGTTAGTGGAGTGTAAAATGATGCTGGTACAGTTATTGGTAAAAAGTTTGGAGGTTTGCCAGAAGTTTTAGTATAGAATTACCAAATAACCTGACAACCACACTGCTAGGTATATACCCTAAAGACTTGAAATCAGAAACTCAAACACATATTTGCACACCAGTGCTCAAAGGGGGAATATTCACAATTGCTGAAAGATGGAAGCAACATAAATGTCCATCATCACATGATTGGATAAGGAAGAGATGGTATATATTTAAAAAAAGGAATATTATCCTTCCATATAAAGGAATTAAATTCTCATACATACTATATGCAAGAAGTTGAAGACATCATGTTGATTGAAATAAGCATGACACTAAAGGACAAATATTGTATCATCTCACTTATAAGAAAAAATTAGAATATGCAAATTCATAGAATCGTAAATCATAATATAGGTTACCAGGGTCAGGGTTGGGTGTAGGGAATGGGAAGTTAATGCTTAATTACTACAGAGTTTCTCTTTAAGGTGTTGGCAAATGGACGATGGTGATGGTAGTACAAAAAGGTGATATTAATGACACTAAATTCTATATTTGTAAGAGGTTAATTAATAAATATTAAGTTTTATTTACTTTTAAGTCAGTGCTATTCTAGTTTTGTCATTTTCTCCCACTTTTTAAGTTAAATTCTTGGATTTATTCTAGCACATAGAAATGATAGATTATATTTTGTATTTTTTACCTGTTTAATAATACAGGAATTTAATATTTCCATTATTTATCTGATTGCCACCTTATATTACATGCAGTGAAAAGCATTATTTATATTGACATCCATTATTTGAGTATTCTAGAGTCAAATATTTTAATTCCTATTTGACCAAGAATAAATTAATGACATATTTTTAGTTTTAATTTTCAAATTGAAAGTTCTTTCAGTTTTTATGATTTGAATATTAACTTAAATATATTTTTTATGTTTGTCATATAATTTAGCTCCAATAGTTAAAATTTTTTAATTTATTGAAATTTATGGATAAATATTTATTTTTATAAATAACATATGCTGGGAAAGAAAGTTTCAAATGTTGTTCTGCAAATTTCAAATGATCAAATATATTATTCAATGTTTTACTACTGAATTAATTAAACAGTATTTGTGTTTTTTATTATGACACTTCATTTAATTCATTTATTAAGTACATTTTTATTGACTATCTGCAATGTACCAGGTACCGTATATACAATCTAACAAACCATGCAAGATCTTTGTCATCTTGGGTTCTATAACCTAGCTGGGAGATACAGGAAAATATACAGAAGTAAGAGATATGACATGTTAGAATTTGAAAAGTATTATTAACAAAAAGGAAAATATAATGCAGATTAGGGAGTGATATTTGTGGGTAAAGGCACGATAAAGCAATGGGAGATACTGTGATCAGGGTGGCCCTTTATTAAAAGTTGGCATTTGATCAAAGATTTGAAGAGGGAAGAGTTAGTCATACGTATTCTTGTGTTCCAAACAGGGGAACACCAGTACAAAGTCCCAGGGCAGGTGGTGAGCAGTGCAGTTTGAGGAACTTGGAAATGTTCCATCTAACAAGATTAGCATTCTATTTAGTGGGGATGATGGGCAATAATCAACAAAGTCTATGTGTATGGATAGTGATATCTGTTATGGGGGAAACACTAAGTGGACGAGGACCATGGAGGCAGTAAGGCTTGTCACTTAAAAAATAATTTATAGAAAATTCTTGAAGGGTAATGTCACCTTATAGTAACCCTACAAAAGTGAAATAGGGAGTCATGCAAACACCTGGAGGAAGTGAGTTCAGACAAATGGAATCATAAACAGAACATTCTGAAATATTAGTTACTTTGTGCCCTTTTTTCTCAACATTTGCATCATTCTGTTTTTATAAAAATTGTGTATCTAATATATAGAATTTTCTGTTTGACTCTGTCTGATAATCTGTCATTTTATAGGAATTTATTCTGCATAATATAAAATTAAAATTTTCTCTACAACATGAAGTTTTACTTTAATACTATTTCTAGTTTCCTTTTTCAAATATATTTCCTTCCTTATATCCTCTTACTTATTTTTTGTCTTTAGCTATTGTCTGATAGTTGTTCTATTGCTCATCCACCTCTTTCTATATTTTTTCCACCTATGAAAAAGTTTAACATATTATATGCCATATTCTCCAATATCCATAAATTCTTGGCTTCATTTTTGAATGGGTGTCTAATCTTTGTGCATGGATATGAGTGACTTTATCTACATGATATGAATTTCATTCCATTAATTTAATACCTTATTTTATAAAAAATTCCTGAAGTAATTATTGATCTAAAATTGTTTACAAAAAATAATTTTGTTTTTCTTAAGTTTATATCAAAGATATCTCACAGGTAGCTAAATAGAACGTAAACTCAAGGAATATACATGTTTAACAGGAGCATTGCCAGGGCACACAAAACTTAACAGACTGAACAAATATAACTATCATTGTTTGAAACCTGTTATATTGAACACATTTTAAACTGAGTATTTTTTATCAGCATATTTAAAAGGAAAAGTTATCTAAAAAACTTCAGACACTAGCAGTTGATCATATGCTATTGGAGAGAACAAGAGAATTGGAAGAATCAGACAGGGAGTATAATTGAAGATGAGACAGGAAATTCATGGTTCATTCTGGAAATATTGGTATTACAGGGGGTTAAAAAGAAAGGTGAAGAGTGAGAGGCTATACAAGAGAATGCTTGATACACCTGATCCAAAAGAACATACTGAGAAGTGTTGAAATGGACATTTAAGCATATTTTTGTACAAATATATTATTGTTTCTTATCTTGTGCAAGTGAAGTGTGGCATGTTTTTGCTCCTACAGACAGAACAGCAGGAACATAGTAATGATTAAAAAAACAATAAGAAAATATTTTTGTATTAAGTAACTGACAGTGCAATCTACTTAATATATTGTATATAAGAATATACATTCAGTGCAATTGAAAAATCAAAATAACACTTTCAAATTAGAACCAGGATGAACATAAATAAGTTGTAAAAGCCCTAAAGTTTCACAAAGTTTTTAAAACTAAGCATTATATTTTCAATGAATGAATGAAAATCTCTGGTAGAGAAAGAAATGAATAAAATATAATCCACTTACAGAGCCTCAAATAAAATGATAAAAAATTTTCAGGACAAATAATCTTAATCACATACTGTGATTTGAAGTAAAAACATATAAGCTAAATAATAGTAAATAGTATAATTATAATAATATTCTTTCCTCAGTTGTAACAAATGGCCACATGGATGCATGGTTTTGCTAATAGGGGTTATATGGGAATTCTGTATCTGCATGAGTGAATAGGTAGGCAATAGCCTCAATATACCACAAAAATAATGCTGTATTACATTTCATAAGTGGTTCCTCATATTATAAAATTTTCTAAAATAAATTATTATTCTGTTTAAATAAAGTTTGCAGGAGTCAGAAACATAAAATAGGCAAGAAAGAAAAGAAAAATACAAAAACAAATGTGTAGATACATATATATATATGTGTGTGTGTGTAAACACACAGACATACACAGAGCTCATTATATGAGTTAAATTCAGTCACTCCATTCCCAAGACTGAAGACTCATTCCTTTTATATGTTTATTTCTGGTATAAGATATAGGATGGGAAAGTGGGTATAGTTCAGTGGTTGGGTGCCTGCTTCCCACTTATGAGGTCCCAGTTTCGATCCCCAGTACCTCCTTTAAAAATATATAGATATATGAGAACTTCCTAACCAGTTGATTTTAAGTATTTAAGTCATATATACAAATGAAAACTCTGTTTATATGTTTTCCCTTTTTCTAACTATACAAAAATATATCATTTCAGAATTATACTAATGTGTTTTGTATAGAAATATATTCAAGACTGTCCACATACTGAAGAAAGATAAACAATGTGTGGAATGATATCCCTGTCCTTGATAAATTACCACTGTGCTTTCCCAAGTATGGCAATATGAGATAATTTATGAATTCCCAAATGAGAGATTATGTTTGTAAACAATCTATTCCGCTGGGTGTGATATCCTTTGAATGCATTAGACTCAGCTGACATGTTTTGATTTGGGGTTTGATTCTACCATATCTGTAGGCTGTGACTCAGGGTTGAATCCCCATCCCCTTGGTGGGCTGATACAAAAGGGCACTCTCTCGAGAAGGAGAAAGAGACCTCCATTGACACAGAAGAGAGAGAACTTTGTCAGTTTTGATCCTACAGCCCCAGGGAGAGATGCACCATTTGCCTGATAGTTTGCAGCTGAAGAGAACAGAGCAGCTGAGCAGCTGATAAGGCCTAGAAAGAAATGAGCCCTATGTCAGACTGATATAGGAAGCCCTGAGAGAAGAGTCCTATGCCAGCCTACAGCTGAGATCAGAAGACACTGGGTGCATGGAGCCTTAAGAGGAAGAAGGAAGGAGAGACCAGACAGAGATCACCTGCCATCTTGCTTCAATATGTGGTAGCTGACTTTGGTGAGAAAACACCCTTGAGTTGGACTCTATTAGGGTCTTGTAACTGTTAGCTTTTACCCCAAATAAATACCCTTTAAAATGGCCGACAGATTTCTGGTATTTTGCATCAGCACAATTTTGACTGACTAATACACCAAGTAAATACAAACGAGAAAATTATCAAAACCTAACATGTATGCCTAAATGCATGCATCTATAAATGAGTTGTTATATATTTGCCATGGACTTTTACTTGTATATTTTGTATCTGATACATTTTCTAGAGACTGTGAAGAACATAAATATGAATAAGCAAACTCAAAGTCTTCTTGGAAAGAGATAAATATCACACACACAAGCACACATACATACACATATTTTATCTTAAAAGAGCTTCATCAAATTTTCCTTAGGTTACTTTCAATATATATTGCAAATATGTTGGTTCAACTCATTCCTTTGATTACTACTCAATGATTCATGCACATTTGAAACAGTCCTGAGAGGCATTCTTTCTAATGGTAATGTTGTAACAATGTTATGGAGAATTCATTCCTCAGGGTTTCAATTAAAGAATAATTATTCAGTCCTACAATTCTCTCTTCAGGGGAAAAAAAATTATCTTTTTAATAATATGTATATTTATGCCTACAAATTGCTACTGGATTTATGTATAGGCAATGTTTCATTAATCTACAAAAACACACACATTTGTTTATTAAGTCTTTGTAGTTAGTCGCAATATAGCTATTTGGATATTAATCTCTACTATTTTTAATGGAGACCATATTCTACTATTTAAACAGATCACTTTTCTATGCAACTCCAAATCTAAATAATATCTAATCACAGACAAATGACAAAAAATTTAACTAACATAGTAAAATGGGCATGCATTAGCAAAATTACTCATTGGCCCCATTAGTGCTTGTGCCTCACTGAAATGACCCAACTTTTCACTGGGGATTATGTTTACTTTTATTAGTTCTGCACCCTTTCCTGCTTTATTCTCCAGATATCAGCAGCCATTCCTGTTGTTCATTAAATTTAGGAGTCCTCACAACTTAATCTCTTAAAGTTCTACTCTTAATTTGCTAAAAGCTAAGAAAACAGAATATCTACCTGTATCAAGCATCAATTGAATATTTTCACAGGTTACTGTGTGATGCATGCTCACTCATTGTTGGCATGGCACACATTTCAGGCACTGTTCAGATGCTGCTTTACTTACTTCCATATGTCTATGTTCTGAATACTTGATGTGCCTAAAAAACCTCCAAACAAATAAAATAGTAATTCATAACCCAAATTTGAATACTATAAGTGATCAATTTGTGTTATGCCAGTTGATGTTTGAATAATAATTTCCCAATTGCTAAAGTAATTGAATGTTAAAGCCATCCAGGTTTGTTTTAATCATACCATGTATAGATTACTCCAGGAAATAATTTTCTATATAAGACTCTAAGGGTAGCATTTTTCATATATTTTCCCTCAAACTACAGATCTGTTGATTTGTATTAGAATGACAATGGGATGGAGTATGGAAGCTACTTGCTCCTGCATCAGAGAGAGTGTCAGTCCATATATTTAAGGTTCATTGGTTTAATTCATGTTATTTCAAAATCATGTTGATAGGGCCCAAAGCTGGGCATTTGGGGATAACCAGAGATGTAGAGAGAAAAAAAACTTTAACATGAGAATTAGGCAGAACTTACATTTATGTCTGCAGACAGGAGCCAAGGTTGGTCTAAAAAAACTTATACCTGACTACCCATGCTGCAGTTTTACTCTTGCTTGAATACCTAAGTTACTACTTAGCATTTTCTTTGATTATGCATTAGCTTTTATGCATATGGATGAACATACATAGCTAGTTATATAATTGTATGATTAGTAAGTTCAGGAAATCATGCTTGCACATACATTGCATTATCAAAATGGGGTAGATAACTCCACCCCTGGGTGGGAATTTTACTAAATTAAGCAAGTTGAAATGAGGATAGCAAGGGGCTTCTTCTGCACTGGTCCAGCCAACCGGTTGAAGCTGGTTTTTATACTTCATTGCTT
>JAQZBX010016191.1:16772-36850 GCA_029593785.1 Cabassous unicinctus | reverse complement strand
GATCTTTTCAAAGAACCAACTTTTGGTTTTGTTTATTTTTTCTAGTGCTTTCTTCTTTTCTATTTCATTTAGTTTTGCTTTAATCTTTGTTATTTCCTTCTTTCTACTTCTGTTGGGGTTAGTCTGTTGTTCTTTTTCTAATTCTGCCAAGTGTGCAGTTATGTCTTCAATGTTAACTCTTTCTTCTTTTTGGTATCTGCATTTATGGCTATGAATTTACCTCTCAGTACAGCTTTTGATGTGTCCCTAAGTTTTGATATGTTGTGTTGTCATTTTCATTTGTTTTAAGGTAGTTACTGATTTTTTTGAAAGTTCCGTCTTAACCCATTGTTTGTCTAAGAGTATGTTGTTTAACTTCCATATCTTTGTGCCTATTCTGGTTCTCTGACCCTGACTGATTTCCAGCTTCATTCCACTGTGGTCAGAGAAATTATTGCATATAGTGTTCGTCTTTCTGAGAATATTGTTCATTGAGAATTTTTCTGTGGCCAACATGTGGTTTGTCTTGGAGAATGATCCGTGTGCACTCAAGAGGAGTGTATATCATGCAGTATTTGGGTGTAGTGTTCTGAATATATCTATTAAGTCCAGATTCATTAATGTATTATTAAAAGTCTTAGTTTCTTTATTGATTCTCTGTTAAGATGTCTGTCTAATGATGATAATGGTGTATCAAAGGCCCCTATAATTGTAGACACATACATTTCTATGCTTAGTTTTTGCAGTGTTTTCCTTATGTATTTTGAGGTGCCCTTCAGTGGTTATTGTTGGTTGTAATATTGTTTAGAGCCACTCACTTTCAGCTTCCTTGAATCCCTGGGTCTAAGGTGGGTTTCTTGTAGACATCATATAGATGGGTCATATTTCCTTATACATTCTGCCATCTGTGTCTCTTGACTGGTGAGTTTAATCCATTAACATTCAATGTCATTACTCTCAAGGAATTATTTACATTAGTCATATTTTCTTTGGGTTTATGTATGTCATATATTGTTTTTATTTTTATTTTGTCTTTTTAGTTTTTCTTACACACTCTTCTCACTCTCTCCTTTTTTCCTTTCAACCTGCAGAACTCCCTTTAGTATTTCTTAAAGGGCAGGTTTCTTTTTGGCATACTCTCTTAATTTCTTTTTATCTGTGCATATTTGAAGCTCTCTATCATTTTTAAATGCCAGCTTTGCTGGATAGAGAATTCCTTGTTGGAATTTTTTTTAGTACCTTAACCATACCATACCACTGCTTTCTTTTCTTCATGGTTTCGGATGAGAAATCAGCACTTAATCTAATTGAGCTTCCCTTGTATATGATGGTTCTCTTTTTTAAGGCTGCCTTCAGTATTTTCTCTTTGTCTTGGACATTGGACAGTTTGACAAGTATATGTCTTGGAGTAGTCCTTTTGGGAGTTATATTGTTTGAGGTGCCCTGCACTTCCTGGACATGTGCACACATCACCCTCAATATGATTGGGAAGTTTTCAGCCATCATTTCCTTCAACACTCCTTCTGTCCGCTTTCCCTTCTCTTCTCCCTCTGGGATGCCTATAATGGATATGTTTGTGGTTTTTGTGATATCATTCAAATCCCTAAATCCCTGCTGGATTTTGTCTATCTTTTAACTTATTTGTTCTCCTAAATTTTTTATTTCAGATGTACTGCCTTCCACATTTCTAATTCTTCCCTCTACCTGTTCATATCTGCTGTTATGTACTTCCAATGTACTTTTTATTTCTTGGATTGTGCCATTCATCACTTCATATCTGTTATCTTTTTATGTATGTTTACACTTTCTTCAGTATATTCTCCGAGTGTCTTCTTAATATTCTTAATATCTTTCTTCACTTCTGTAAATTGGTCCATGATATTTGTTTGGACAGCTTTTATTAGCTGTTCAATGTTCTGCATCTCTTCCTCATTTTCAGTTTGTTCATTGGACTGGGCCATGACTTCCTGTTTCTTGGTATGATATGTAATTTTTTTCTTGTTGTCTGGTTATCTTTTTATCTTGGTGGGTTTATTCAGTTGATTAGCTCCTCTCTCTACTCTAGGGTTTTATTTAGTTGCTGTTTTTGTGTGTGTGTTAAATTTTCTGTTTGACACAAATTTCCTCATATTCTATTTCCTTGCTGTTGTCTATGTTCCCTTGAATGTAAAAGATTAGGTCTGGAGAAAGCAAAAGAGGTAAGAAAAGAAAAGGTATAATGATAATAACTATAGTAAAAGTTAGAAGAAGAACTATATAAGACCTAGAGAAAATGAATACTTAACTCATGTAAGCAGTGTAGAGTAATAGGAATAAAAATGTGGAGCACCAACAATGAAATGAAAGCCCTAATAGAAAAAAATATATAGACTGAATTGACAGCCCAGAATGTGGAGGAGAGAGGGATGGAGAAAAGAAAGATAAAAAGAAAAAAGTTGAGAAAAAAAAGAAAACCGAATACATGACATAGAAATAAAAACCAGAAAAAATGAAGACTAAACAAAAAGAAGTGGAATGCAAGAACAACAGCAGAAAGCAGAAGAGAGAAAGATGAAAGAATAAAAAGAGATAGTGTTGGTAGACAAAATTGGTGCACACAGGTAAGGGGAAATCAAGTAAGAAGAAACACAGCAAAAAGAAAGAAGGCAGCAGCACCTAATTTAAAAAAAAGGAAGGGGAAGAAAGAGCAAAGAAAAACAAGAAAACAAAATGAACAAACAAACACACAAGCAAGCAGTCAAACAAAAACTAAGGAAAAACACCCTTCCCTCTTAGTCCCGTGAGGAGCTTCTCAGGCTGCTGGTGTTCAATCAATTACCCTACAGCCTGACCTACATAGGTTTTGAAGCAGGTTTTAGCTAGTAAACTAAGTTAACTTTTTTTAAAAATGTAACCCTTTTTTATGAAGAATAAGAGACCCAAAAGAAGCTAATACAAAAGTAATGTCAATGTTTTCCCTGTCCTATAGTATTTGCTGGATGCTTTATATCCTGGTGGATCATTACTCTAAGAGAAGCCAGGAATCGAACTAGTGACCTTGTATATTCAAGATAGAAAGCTCCATGACTGAGCTAATCTTTCTTGTTGGGTCAGTTAGTTCTTCAGAAAGATATTCAGTCAGTTTCTCTCAGGCAGGTTTGACTCATTGCAGTTGCATAGATTCCTGCTGCTTAGGAGTCTTCTGTCCCTGCCCCATTTCTATTCTTTTTGCTTTTTATCCCAGGGCAGCAGGATGCAATAGTCTGTGTGAGTGGATCCCCCTTCACCTCTCCTGGTTAGGTTGAATTCTCTTTTGAAATTCAAATTGGACTCTGGTGAGTGAACTCCATGCAGAAAAGTGATTCTCAATGTTCTTCCAGAACACCTCTTTCTCCCAAGGTCCATAAATAGGCTCGTGGAAACTTATTCTGTGCTTCCTACTGCCTTCCTCCCTTAGGGGAGTTGAATTTTTATAGTTTACAGCACAAGACTAATCAATTGCCTGACTGCCCTCTCCTAGGCCAAGTTTCTCTATCCCAGGGTGGTTAGGTAAATCAAGCTGCCTCAGCTGATTTGCCTCTCCCATCTTCTTGGTGCCACTCTGAGCTAGCTGTTATGCTTCCCAAAGCTCAAAGGGGTCCAGGCAACCAAACCCATAGGAAGAAATCCTTCTCCACCCTTTGCCAGAACCCTCTCAGTCTTGGAAAATGCTCCCTCCTACTGGGTGGCCAGTGGAATTCGGGGTTACAGTGGCTTTTTGCCTTCAGTGTGGGGCTTAGCTGTCCACAGGTTCCAGCCACAGGGACCAGAAAGTCATGGTTTTACCTTGAACAATTTATCTTTTCATCCATCTCCCTCCAAATTGATGCCCTAAAGCTCCTGGCTCTGTGGGTTCCCAAAACAGCTCACCCAGGCAGGATCTCACCCCAACTCAACCTTTTTTTCTTGCCAGGCATTTGATATTGATGCTGAATATACTTTTGAACCTTGTTCTTGTGAAATCATAAATACACTTGATAATACATAGTGCCTTAGAGCTACATCCAGAAAACTTCCTTTTTCCCCATCAAATGTGGCATCTCTCTAAGCCAAACTCAGCATATAAATTCACTGCCTTCATTCTGAAGTGGGACATGACTCCCAGGGATAAGCCTTCCTGGCATCAAGGGAATATTACCAAGCGCCAACTAATGATGCATTTGGAAAAAGACTTAGACCAAAGGGGGAAATATTAAATATAAAGAGTTTTTAATACTAAGAGATTTTAAAGATTCAGAAGGTCATTTCAGAGGTTATGCTTATGCACATCTCAGGAGGATCTCACTGTTTACCACAGTAAACAGTACCTCAAATAGGTGTGCTCCTTGGGTCTAGATACATATAGACACTTATAGGCTGGTCAGACAGCCCCAGGAAATCAGCATCCTATCAGTAGACTTTATCTTTGAATATATGATAACCCATCTCCCCCAATGTATCAGAGATAGACTAATTTATAATTTTTCAAAACATCATCCTTCTATCCCATTTATTTGAACCTATAATTAGCATATATCCATTAAATATATGTTCTAGAGAACTATATCTTCTTGCTGTTCATAGGCTGGGTGAGCCCTGAATCAAAGCAGAAATACAGCCAACACCTGACCCTCATTTCATCAGACCCACACAGGAAAACTATGAAAAAGATGATGATGGACAACAGCCCTCTCTGAAACAGAGAGTATAAACAACTGTAAGCAAAATAATTCCATCCATCTTCCCCATGGGTTCTAAGGCCCATCTCAATCAGAAGCAAAATGGGCATTAATATCTCAAAACCTTAAGTTTGAGTAATAAAGAAACATGTGAGGGAAATGCAATTTTGATTAAAGTAGACTTGTTATTCAAACAATGGAAGTGCTTGTAATATTGATATAAAGACAGTGGTCAGCTAGGTTCTGAGGGGAGAGAGAAGGAACAATAGTTGTAACATGGGGCATTTTTGATACATTGGACTAATTCTGCATGATATTGCATTGCCAGATACCAGCCATTACACATTTTTTTCAAAATCTCTAAAAATGTGCAGTGCAAAATGTAAAGTATAATGTAAACAATTGAACATTATTAGAAGCAATGCTATAATATGTTTTCATCAATTTCAACAAATGTTCCACACTAATGAAAGATGTTGTGAATGGGGGAAGTGTGGTGGGGTAAATGAATATCCTCTATATTTTCAATGTAATATTTATGTAATCTAAAGCTCCTTTTAAAATAAAGAAAAAAATTAAATAAAGAACTGTGTCCCTCTGAAGCCTTGGGACTTATATTTACCATAATCTTATGATTTTGGAAGTGTCTGAAAAAAATATTTTTGTAGAAGAGAATATATGGCAAAAATCTGTGTCATCCAGAGGTTATCTCTGGAGTTTTGGGCCAGGTCATTTCCATTTGTATGGCAATCATTAGTCTGCTATTTACATTTGTAACTACTTCTATGACTGATGCAATCTCCAAAAATAAAATCCCAAAAATGTCTTTGGTGATGTTGTAGGAACTACCTAATAAAGAAGTCAGTGCCCATAAAATTTTCATAACATAATGGAAAATGTTTGTGCAGGAACATGTTACTGAGGGACATCAAGGATGTACTCATCATATTCCCAAAGAGTTAGACCCTTTGTCTCCAGATCTGAATTTCAATGCCTTTAGGAACAGATGCATCCTAAGATCACATGTTAGGTGCCTAATAAACACCCCCCCAATTGATAAAATAGAACTTACTGGGTTATGGTGGCAATTACAAGGTGAACAGGTAACATTCTTTTGGAATAACAAAACTCTGTGGGAGGCTGTTGGAGGTGTGGGAGGTGGGGAACATGGGAATCCCTGTAATTTCTGAGTAATATTTAGGTAATCTTAGCACCTTTAAAAATACATATATATATATATATATAAAATAACATTTATGTAAACAAATTCACATATATGCATATGTATTTATATATCATTTTACAAATATTTGTATGTACTGTGAAAAATTTGATTTTTACCCACAATAAAAAAAAAAGAAACAAAAAAAAGAAAGAAAAACAAATCAGTTCTGTGGGATGAATGAATGCTATTTTCCCCAAACTTGGCTTTTACTGACTTATGGACAGTGATGAATGGCCAGTACATGTAGTTAGCCATATGGAAATAGAAAATTACATTATTAACAGTGTGTCCATATGGATCATGGTACTATAGAAATCACTATGAGAAGTTAAAAGACTTATTTAAAAATGACATGCCAATGTCCATGGGAAGAACCATATTTCCAGGATTGTAAGTTGATTTGAAATTGAAAGTGGACATGCTGGTGCACTTGATTGAGGTGGTTACCTAGAGCTATGAAATTCATTGGAATGTAGGATCTACAGCAATACAAAGATGGGTTAATTGTCAACATATTTCTCTTGCACCCTCTGGGACACAAAATTCCAATGACACTGTTCTCTCCATGAGTAAGTGAGAGAAAGACTACAGATGACTATGGTTAGATATGTTGTATGTAAGAACCAGCCACAGCTGGTAATGCAGACTGATACTGGTAACCTCAAGTGGTTATAAATGTGTCCTGACACTAGTACTTACTTTGGGCTGGATTTACATATATGATATAGGTGCATATACCCACAATGATACAAAAATTGCACCAGAGGACAACATACCAATAATAGGAAAAACCATTACATCAAATTGGCAAATGTTGCATAACATCCTCAGGATAATGATTTGATAGACAATAAGAATGGACAAAGGAATCATTTCTTGTCTAAATCAGGGTAATAGAGTCAAGATGGCCTGGCTTAACTTAACAGGTGTGTTCTTTTTTATTTTTTATTTTTTTATTGTGGGTAAAAATCAAATTTTTCACTATACAAAACCAATATTTGTAAAATGATATATAGATATATATGCATATATGTGCATTTGCTTACATAAATGTTATTATTTTTTTCATATATATTTTAAAAGATGCTTAGATTACATAAATGTTACACAAAAATTACAGGGATTCCCATGATCTCCACCTCCCATACCTCCCATGACATCTCACATAAACATCTTTCATTAGTGTGGCATGCATTCTTATACTCACTATTATGGAGCCCAAAGGAGATTCCAAACTAGGTCAATTCCTCCAACATTCTTGGGGATCTTTGGAAAAGAGGACAAGGAGGACATTAATTCAGTTATAGAATTCTTCCCCACATCACATCAACTTTCTATTTTCCCCACATAACCACAGTATTCTTTTTTCCTACCTAATGCTGTTGTTCTGTAACTGATGGTGCCAGAAGCAGAGATGACCTTTAAGAACAAAATTGTAACTAAACATATAAGTATTTATACCAGAATTCCTCAGGGTCTGATTGGTGGACTTGTGCATTCACTCCATCTGGCTAATGATGAGTTACCAGTGAATGAAAATATATCACCTAGCATTTGAAATATAACTAGTTCTCAACATATGTATCACCATCTTATAGGATAAGAGTGGACTGAGGATAAGTTATCTGTTAGGCAAGACTTGCTGCCAGCAATGTGGACCATAAAAGTGGATGAATTTAACATCACTTTGAAAGATAGAAAAGTTTGAGTGAAAATTAATGATGAATGGAAATAAAGAGGAATTGTAGCTGTAGGTCAAGGAATGAAAAAATGGGTTATGAAACATGGGATATCCACTCTTATATTGATGCCTTAAGAGAAACCCAAGAAACCCAGAAAAAGAGATATTATCTTTAAGCTCACTTATACCAGATGCCTGAAAGTGTGAATTAAAATGATGCCAAGATCATTCCTGCTTTGTGGAATCTGACAAGATTGAATGGAAGCCTCTATAGCTGAGTGGCATTTATTTGGGGGCATATATTTTCCACATATAATATGATGAGGAATTGTATGAAATGGTAATGAATGAGTGGGATTCTAGTAATGTCCCAATATCTTTTGACTTTTATTTTGCTTGATATATCTACTACCATAACACAATATGGAATAATACTTGCCATTTTATTCAAAAGAATCAAATGTCTTATGTAAGATGTCTTATGATTACACTTATGTTGATGAACAAGTTGTAGTGGCATAGAAAATACTGGCCTGAGGAAGAGTTGTAATTCCTAACCATCAGAAAATTTCTGTGCTAAATATTTGTGCACACGTTTATTTTAAGATACAATTAGTGGTATATTAAGGGGGAAATGAGCTATCAAAGTAGTACAAAATTATGAAAATGTATGTAATTGCTATATTGTATTGATGAGTAGTTAATTTAAATCTATCCCTACCCCAGACTGGTTCCTCCACATTTTAGGTATATTCATAATGCTATTATTGCTGTGCCTATTATATAAATGATATACTAAATATAGATCCTCAGACAAGTATTGTTGTTTGTAGTCAGAGAGTCTTAGCATAGGCCAGAGTGTAGCCTGTGTTTTGAAAGATTAACTTTGCCTAAAGAAATTGTGGACTTTGCCCTGAAGCCCTAGAAATTAGCCTTCATGCTTCTTAGAATGTCCTTCTTGAAGGGATTATTATTGTTTACCTTGAAGCCTTAGACCATGTCTGATAGAATGTTCTAACAATGTTATTTATGGGGTTTGGAGATGAAGATCAGCCATATCTATGAGGCCAACACCCAAAGAAACCTCTGGAAAGTAAGACATTGTTGAGTTTTCCTGTTTGACATACTTCATGTGTGTTGTCACACGTTATTGAAGAAAGAAATTGGATCACTTTGCATGACCTCACTGGGAGAAGGCAACTGGGAACTTGCATCAGGAATCCTTCTGGACCTGTCCTACGCACCTATTAAATTTAATCTCTATCCTTCTGCTGTAATAAATCAGACAAACTAATTTAATGCTTTGCTGAATTCTGTGAGTCTACTAGTGAATAACAGAACTTGAGAGTGTTCTTAGGGACTTCCATAGCTGGCACAAGGCCATAGAAAAGGAAGATTCCAGAAAGTCCACTGATGATACCATACCTAATGCTGATCAATGTTGGACTATGGTTTGTGGAAATACTTGCCACCACTGACCACTAGATAAAGCCACTGGAAACTGCATATTATTTGCAAAGTACATTCTTAAGCAGAATAAATATTCTCCACATAGACTTCATTCCAAAACCTGCAATGGCTGGATTTTGGTCACCCTTTACAACCAATCACTGTTGTCAATCTTCCTCTACAGATGAGTCATAGCTGAAGGCAGATTGGAAGAGGATCAGCTATGAACTGTAAGTATGTAACAATCTTGGCAGTGGAAGGAATTCAGTGTTTTTTCCACTCTCTGTTAGCACTAAATGGCATCTCCCAATGAACCCACGTTTTATCAATGATTGATTTAGCCCATAAAATTATAACAACGTACTCAGTTTCAAATTCTAAGTAAATCTGACCGAAAATCTTTAGTCTCTTGGAGGTTGGAATGCATCATACGCTAGTTGTGTATCCAACAACAAGCTATTTACAAGCTGCTAATGACTCTTGTATTTTGAGAAAACATTAACATGCTACATTTCATAAAATAATTACCATGAAAGTTGTTTATGTCTTCATTTCCAAATCTCAATGTAGTTCTTTACCATGACAAAGAGGTGGGGCCATGCAGAAATCATTTGAACAGATTTTCATCATCTAGCATGTAAAGCTTAGACAAAGGGCATATGTTGATGGTCATAGCAGGTCCCATCCCTGATTTCTCAGAGGTTCTATTCTTATCACTTGGATGCAGAAGATGTAGAACACCTCTTTTCCTGGAAAAAGGTCCTCACATCTCATGTTATTATATTAGCTACATGGAGATATAATACAAAATAGAACAGGCCTAAAATATTGACATTTAGAGGAAAATTGAACAGTTAAGAATTTTTCCCCTTTGATAAAAATTTGGATATTTTAACAAATTTGCCAAAATATGAACTGCTATGAAGCATCACTCCTCATTGGAAATGACATGGTAGTGATCTTGATTAGATGCAGAAATAATTTAAGAAAACAACTATAAAGATATAAGAATGAGATGAGTCTGAAATTTTTGAACTATTTTGTTTTATCATGAGATAGCTATGTAGGGAGGAATACTAATTTATTATGGGTTGCGATATTTAGTCAAATGTGTTTCTAGGCTCAATAATTGTGCATGCCTGTGATGCCTCAAGAGACTTTGTTTGCTTCCAGTAATATATATAAAATCCTTGACGTTGAACATAGTCAATGATGATATGGTTACCTAGGTGTCATTTGATTTAATAGCCCTATCATTGACAGTAGCCTGAACAGCTCATGCTATCAAATTAACTGGTAATAACTGAATATTCTCTTTCAAATATTAGAAGGTATTCTATATCAACTTTAATTTAAAGTTTTATTATAGACTTTACAATGAAATCTTACCAATCACTTGAAATTCATAATCATGTTTTATGCTGATACACATAAAATAGACAATGATTTGTTATGACTGTGAAAATGGTAGTTTCTATATATAAGCAATAATTATGAAGCATTAGTAGCAGCATAACAACTAGAAAGTATTGTGTGGGAACCCAGGGCCCAGGTCCCTCATGCCCTCAGCAATAGCTGCCTGCCTGACTTAAACATAATTTAAAGTTTACCCTCCCTTGAGGGGAAAAGATATATCAATGATATTGTAAACCATAATCTCCTTGTATTAGTCAGCCAAAGGGGTGCTTATGCAAAGTACCAGTAATCTGTTGGTTTTTATAAGGAGTATTTATTTGGGATATGAGCTTAGTTACAAGGCCCTAAAGAGTCCAACTCAAGGTACCATAAGAGGTATTTTCTTAACAAATTTCTGTTGCCACATGTTGCAGCTAGATGGCTGCTAATACTTGTGAGGTTTCAGCCTTTCTTTTTCCTCTTAAGGAGGATCCAGCTTATTCCAATTTTATCTGTAAGGTGGAGAGCTCATTTCTTTCAGGGTTCAGCTGCTCTGCTCTCTTCACAAAGTCAGGTGTAAATTATAATTCCAACAGTTTAACTCTCTTCTCCAGTGCTGCAGGATCAAAGCTGACAAGTTCTCTCCTCTTTCATGTCTATGGAGCTCTCTGTATTCCTCTGCATCTTCTCCTTTGTTCTCCTTGGGTGAGTGTCCATTTATATAGCCCACCAAGGGGGCAGAGACACAACCCTACTGACCCTAATGACATGATTGAATCAAATTTCTAATCTAAACATAATAAAATAAATGGAAAAATCTTTGAATTTAATGTAATCAAAGGGTATCATGCCCAGAGGAGCAGACCAGCTTAGAAACATATTCAATATCTTTTTTGGGAATTCATAAGTAATATCAAACTGCTACACTCCTCAAAGCAATAAAACTTCATTCTTGTGATAACATCACTAGACTACATATATCCGCATCACAGGACCAAAGCAGAAACTCTGTTCTCATACTCCATGTAATGTCTTTTTTCTGAGATGTCTTATATCACCCTTCATTTTTGTCTCTTTGTGGAGTGCTACCTTCATTCTCCAGACCATTGACACCATAGACTCTCTTCTGTCCCTAAGTCCAAATAAATTTTATATCTGTCTCAATGTAAGGTGCATATTTGGTCTTGTGGCTGCCCCAACCCATGCCCTTCAGGAGTTGGTTTGGAATAATTGGTGTGCCAGCCAGGAGACTTAGGGAGAGCCTATCATATGCATGAGCTCAGGGGAAGGAGAATCATTGGGGGAAATCCAAAGTTTGCCTATAAAATCTATGTGAGGAGGAGTGGCTGCCCACCTAGACAAATAGGGAACACCAAGATGCCCTAAAGTCTCTGGCAGGTATACTGCTCTGCTATAACATGTGGTAGAACAGCTGCACTTAAATAAGAAGGGAGACCACCAAATAGCAGAGGCTATAGCATGGCCCCTGTTAGGACACTTCCAGATGGCTACTGAGGCAGAATAAGTGGCAAAAGCCTCTATGTGCTGCTTAGAACAAAAGTTAAAGCTAGATATTAATATATGCCTACTATAGGCAGAAATGAAGGATTCCATAATGGATCATCTGTACTGAGTTTATGATTAGTTAGCAACCCTGTCTTGTAGATATGCTTGAGCTAGGGGCCACAGACTACCTCAGGATCAAGTATGGAGGATTTTAACTATCATTGGGTTGGACCTTTAGGTATGGGATCCTGTGGATTCCTCCTCAGATGGGGAAAAAGAAAAAAGAATGAGAAGTGGAAGAACATGAGGAGTCCAAAAGGATGTGCCATTTAATACAACAGAAATGCAAGACATTACAAAATCAACCCCCTGGCATCCAACATTTCCAACCACCACTCCATGTAGAAGTTACATATAACCATGAGGGACTATACCACTGCTGAGTTGGGTGATTTGTGGCAAAGATGCAGGCAGAGATCTAACTGTCCCTGCCTTACACGTTTCTAAGATTATGGGACATTGGATTTGAAGTAGTTGTAATATCTGGGGTGAAAATGAATAAATTAGTATCCATAACCACTCACACTACTATATGTCAGCCTTTACATACTGCCTTTAGTGAAAACAAAAGCAGCATTGGTATTGATATGGCTGGTTAATTGATGCAAGGCTGCATGACCTAATGAAGGGGATATACCCAATGCCACCCTTCCTTGGAAATCCATGGAAGAATTAAAAGATATTTTGTGGGGATTGGGGATGAAACATGCCATTTACACTGCCAATTTTATAGGGTCTGTCACCAAAATTTTTACTGAAGGAATGAAAGATACTATGCTACATACTGCTCCCAACCATTATTATGTACCTCTGATGTCAATCCTGAGCTCCCTGGTAAGGCAAACTGTGTTGCAAGTTGCACAGGCTATAGCAGTCTTAGGGGAATCAGAAAAGCTGCAAAGAAAAGGTATTTGGGTCTAGGAAGAAGGGGAGTCACCCCAAAGACATGATGGTCCTAATCATATGTGGCACAAGCAAATGTAGATAGATCTTATTTCTTCAGGCACTGAGCTAGAAACAATAGATAGGCATCCCAATGTGGTTTTAGTAAGACTGTGGGGCAAGCTCCTTAAGGACAAGAGACTTATGAAACTATCTCCTCAGAATGCTGAGGAAGAATTAAAAATAGGAAAAATGCTCATGCCCCAACCCCAGGAGACTTCCACTCCCCAGCAGAAGCCTGACAGGCACCCTTCCAATTAACATAGGGGAAGGGTCAAGTTCCCAAGGTAAGGAAAATAACTGGGAACCCCAGGGATCATAGGCCACATGTAGAGTTAAATATTTATTGGTGCACTACTAATCAACAAAATGTATTACCCTTAGTAGATATGGGAGCTGAATCATGGCAATGTAGCATGATTCCATAGGCCTGTGCTGGCTATAGATGGCTATGGAGGAAAATCACTTAATGGTAAGCAACAAAATTTAGGTTTACAAATTGAATGATTACCTCCCTAAAAGTATACAGTGTATATTTCTCCTATACCCAAATTTATTTTAGGAATTGACATTCTCCAGAATGCCACATTACAGATTACCATAGGAGAATTCTACCTCCAATGCAGAGTAAGAAATGCAGTGCTAAGGGGATAATCTTAATGGTCCCTAGTGAAGGTGCCCTTGCTCCAAAGATTTGTGTAACCAAGAAATTACTGCTACAATAAAGGAATGAAAAGGGTAGGGATAATAATAACTACCCAGAGTCTCTTCAACTGTCCTCTATGGCCTGATGGAACAAGCACATGACAGTAGATTATCATGAGTTAAACAAAGTAACACCACTACTGTGTGCAGGGGTCCCAGACATTGCTTGTTTATTGCAAGAAATTATTACCCAGTTATATCACTATAATTTGTTTTAGATCTTGCTAATGCTATCTTTAGGATCTCCTTAGGCAATTCAAGCTAGCCTGCATTTGCCTTCACAGGGGAAGGCCACAGTGGACTTTCACAGTGCTTCCCCAAAGCCATGTGCATAAGCTGACCATCTGCCATAGCCTCCTGGGAAAGGATTTGGCCGTGTGGAAGAAACCTGTGACTATAACCCTATTCCATTATATTGATGATATGATGTTAACCAGTAATTCTCTTTCAGAATTAAAAGGAGCTTCAGAGACAAAATAGTATCTTATCCTGAAGGCTGGGGGTTGGCAATCAATCAGGACAAGCTGCAATGCCCTGGCTGCTCTGTCAAATTCTTGCATGTTGCTTGTTTGGGTAACACAAAAGCTATACCTTCTCCTGTAATCAATAAAGTATGATGTTGTCTCTCAACACAGCTTCAAAACAATTAATGACCTTTTTGGGGTTGTTGGGGTAGTGGAAATTCTTCATCTCTCACTTCAATCAAATATTGAAACTATTGTATATCCTAATCAGAAAAGGTCATGTACAGGCTTAAGCACTAATGGGGTAGACCCTGACATATCCTGTGAATTGGATGTGGCAGTAACAATATTGGCTTTGGGTGTGGTTTGTGGCAAAGGTAACATTCTAAGTGAGTATCGATGGAAATGAACTGAATTATGATATGACTCCTTACAGAAGCAGCTATGTAAAGCATACAACTTGATGCAAGTAGAAGGTTTAACCCTAAAATGTCTGGTCACCCTGAAGACTTCCATCCCTAACCAGGGGTGGATTGCAGACACTGAGAACAAACCTTGCTCTGGAAGTGCACAATTAAATACCTTAACAAAGTGTAAAGCTTACCTGTTGCAGCACAGTGTCTTCAAAATTAGCCCTTCAGGTACTGAAATGAATGAGATTCTAGGCCCAGTGTCTTACTTGTAAGATTCTTTGGTCAAAATTGCAAACCCCAAGGTGGCCATTGAATTGCCCACTAAAAAAGACATAGGAAAATTTCCAGCGAAGGCATATACAGACAGTTCAGCTAGTGGACAGTGTCCCCCAAGGGTGGCTCTGGCTGTGCAGCCCAGCACTGAAATTATTTGGTGTGAAACAGACACCCTACAAAGCAGTCAATGGGCTGAATTAGGAGCTGTGTGGATGGTTATAGTACTTGAGCCCAGGAATACAAAAGTCTTACCACCTGGCTGATAACTTGGAAATAAGAAAAATGGGCTGTGGTGAGCCACCCTCTGTGGAGGATAGATCTATGGAGGGACATCTGGGACACTTAGCAGCAATGAAAAATAATTATCTATCATGTCCCTACCTACTCCTCTAACACTTCTCTTGGGAATGTTAAGGCAGATGCCCTTGTGAAGGTCCTGAGCCATACCACTGAGACCCAAGAAGTGGTAAAATTGCTCCACAAAAAAGCAAATATGTTGGTTACCAGACCCTGTGGTGCCTAGCCCAGCAGTTCTAGCTGTCTGTCACCAGCAGCTCTTGGGCATCATTCACAAGTGCCCATCAAGCTCACTTTGGTGACCATAGCAATTACCTCACCAAATGAGGCATATTGGCTGAGAACAGACCACAGTAACATGATGGCAAGTGGTTTACATCAGACACTTCCTGCTCACAAAAGGGGCAAGCTAGGCTTTCACTGCCACAGACATTGCCATGGGACACTTGTTGGCCTTCCCAGTAGGAAAGGCCAACCAGGAGCCTAATATTCACTGCTTTAAAAAGTAAGCGACCTACTTACTTTTAAATTGACAGTGAGCAAGGAACTCCATTTACCAGTCACCTCACAGTCTTGGGGATGGACCAAATACTGCTTTGATTTTCCATTTATCCTATAACCCCACCATTTTAGGCCTTATGGAAAGGATGAATTGTCTTTTAAGGGAACAAATAAAAGGTGATAAGGGATCTTTACAACAAAGGAGTAAGGAGCTGTATCATCCCTTGACCCATTAAACTCAGCACTGTGGGCTTCAGCCCCTTCTCCATTTGAAATGATAACAGGAGGAACTATGCAGGCATTGAGATTTTTAGTTAAAGGTCCAGCTGCTCTATAGTCCAAAAGGGGAATTAACAATGATCTGCTGTTGCCTATGCCTCAAAATATACAAACTGGGGAAAATGAGGCCCTTTGACCAAGGTACTAGCCTATGCAGTCTTCCTGGTGGGGGATCATAAGCCCATGGGAAAAAGAGTCATTGAAAAATTGTTGTGAGACCACAATTCATACAAAATTGCCAGTAAAAATGTTTATTAATAATGCAGGGTCTCCTATTCCCTCTTGGGCCCTATACATGTCTATATGGACTCTCCTTATCACTAAACTAGTTTTGGATGTCAGGGTAGAAAACTGAAGGAATTATTGGGAGAAAATATATGGCATTGGTAGCCTCCTCATAGGACTCCCTTACCTGGGGCTTTGTTATCTACTAAAGGAAATGTTGCTGTATACTGGCTTTTTTATATATATTTAAAATATGCTTAGATTACATAAATGTTACACAAAATTACAAGGATTCCCAAGTTCTCCACCTCCCATACCTTCCATAATATCCCACAAAATCATCTTTCATTAGTGTGGCTCATCACTTCCAATAGATATACACATCCTGGGGCTTTGCCACTAACCATGAACCATAGTTCACATTGTAGACCACACTCTCTCCCACACAGATTTGCATGTTATATGCTGATGTAAAATGGCCTAAATCTGTCATTGTAATGTCACTCAGGATAATTCCCAAGTCCTGAAAAACCACCTGAATTACAACTGCTTTTCCTTTCCCTGCCCCAAAAGCGTCCAGTGGCCACTAGCTCCACATCACTGTTATAATTTCTTCCATTGCTTGAATCACAATATGTCTACAAGAGAATACCATTGTCCACTCTAGTCCATAGCTCTTCCCCCCATCCTGAGGAATTTGGGATGGTGATGTCCACTCCACCTCCAAGGGAGAGGAGGCTTATATCCCATGGATACAGTGGATGGGATTATCCCACCTGCAGCTGTAGGCTCTCTCCATTCCCTGGAATAGCTGCTGTCCATAATCATCTCCTCACCAGGTGATTTGGGTGAGTCCACTGAGCTGTAGAGTAGGAGTTGCAGATCCACTGAGATTCCAGGCACAGTTGGCACAAGAGCAGGCCAGGGGCTCCAGTCTCTGGAAGTACACCTACAGACTCCAGCATCACATATAGGTTTGAATAGAAGGGACTGATGGACCATGTGCAGGGAGGACTTATTTGAGTCCACCTCTGTCACTCTCAGAAGCACAGATTCCAAAGTAGTGCCCACTGATAAGGCATCAATCTCTGGAGCTATTCGGCCTTATATGAGACCGGGTGTCTTCAGAGCCCTCAGGCACCCCTCTGTGTGGGGAGATATCCACTATGGTGTTCTATGAGATCCTACTGACGTGTGTGTAAGCGTTACCTCTGGGATGACCTCCTGACTCTCTTTGAAGTCTCTTAGCTACATGAACTCATTTGTCTTTACCTTTTCCCCATTTTATTCAAGGTCTTTTTCCAGTCGTATTGCCAACTCGCACTTGGTATTAATGCCTTGCTGCCATGGAGGCTCATCCCTGAGAGTCATGTCCCACTCTGGGGGGAATGTAATGCATTCATATGCTGAGTTTGGCTTAGAGAGAGACCACATTTGAGCAACAAGGAAGCTCTCAGGTGGCATCTCTTAGGCACCCCATAACAGTAGTCTAAGTTTCAATTACAAGAGCAAAGATTAGTAAGGCTATTCATCAATAGCAAGAACCTATCAGTGGACCATGCTCCCTTGCCAGACACTGCCCCTGCACTCACGGACTGTTGCTGCTCCCTTGGAGAATGAGGCAGAGCTCTCCAGGCTGGGAATTCAGTATTCCCTCATTTATTGAGTGATTGTCTACCCACTGTGACCATACCCCACCCCTTCATCATTTGAACAAATTTATATATCTTTTATGTATATTCAGGTGGGCATCCTCCCATGAAACCCCCATTCCAGACACCCCCCCACCAGTGATCCTCTCCTGCCCCTTCTGTAACCCTTCTGTGATCCAAAGCTTCCTTGAAGATGAAGCCCATATAATAGCCAAATACAATTAATAGGAAAATGAAATTATAAAGATAAGTTAAAATATAAGAGATAAAATACATGGAAACTTAAAAAGAACACTAGAAATAAAATGAAATTAAAGGATTGGAATATTCAGAAAATGGGAAAAAACAAAAAAATTTAAAAATTTTTAAAACATTTTTCCTTTTATCACTGCATTATCGGGTGTCCACTCTGTACTGTGACACCTGCCCCCTCTCACTCCCCAGCGTCTCCCAATTTCTCTTTTAATTTTCAAAGAAGTTTTGGGTCACAGCAAAGTCACACACAGAATATGAGAAACGCTCATATGCCCAACCTGCTTCCCTTTTCCTCAACCCATATTAAAACCTTTATTATGTGGATGGTAGCATTGTTATAACTGTTATACAGATAGTGAAACATAGCTACTAAACATTGTCAATGGTTTACAGTATAGTTTACAATTTAGAGGGAACAGTTTAATAATTTTTGATGATAATTTCCGTGTCCTGTATCCATTACTGTAAGGCAATGGAAAACATTTCCCATGACCACTAAATACCACCTGTTTGATCTTTTCTGTTCCTTCCTCCCCATCTCCCTGGGGCACATGACACTCCCCTGTCTTGATTCATTGGATGACAAGATTTATAGTTACATGCAACAAGAGGTCTTGACATGCTGATTATCCTTTCCTATTAGGATCCACCCTTGCACCTAAGAGACACCCACCTGTCTGTTTCTGGATGAATCAGTCCTCCCAAAGATGGGGGTCCATCAACTTTCCACTCACCATTTGGGTCTCCACTCCCTGACACAACACATTATGACAGGATGCACACTCACGCACTCCCCAGAAGCCTACTCCAGATGCACCCCTTCCTGAATGCCCCCCCAACCTACACCCTAAACCAGTGACACAACCTGGTCATACTACCATAAGAGCATTCCCACTCCTGCACTTTAAACACCATACCTGCAAATCCCATGTTCACCTAGTCCCGCTCCCATCTCTCCCACACCGTATCCTGGGTATTCTAATCCACCCTTCTTAATCTACCCACCAGTCAACCCTGCATCACCAAACACAGTAATATCACTACCCACCTGTCCTATCCTTCAATATGCAAGTATACTCTATCACTTTACCATAGATTATGTCCATAAGGGTGATGGCTCACAATCTTCTCTTCTCTTTGTCTCCCTTGTTAATCTATCTTTCAGACACTGGTTCTCAGAGACTGCTCACTTTCCTCAATTCAAATCAGTGAGGTCATATACTGTTCATACTTCAATGCCTGGCTTGCTTCACTCAACATAAGGTCTTCAAGATTCATCCATGTTATTCTGTGTGTTAGCACTTAATTCCTTCTTACAGCTGAGTAATATTCCATTTTATGTATGCACCACATTTTGTTTATCCATTCATCTGTTGATGGGCACCGGGGCTGATTCCAACTTTTGGCAATTGTGAACAATGCCGCTATGAACATTGGTGTGCATATATCTGTTCGTGTCTGGCTTTCAATTCTTCTGGGTATATACCCAGCAGTGGAATCACTGGATCATATGGAAGATCTATTGCTACTTTTCTGAGGAACTGCCAAATTGTCCTCTACAGCGGCTAGACCATTCCACAATCCCACCAGCAGTGAATGAGGATTCCTATTCCTCCACATCCTCTCCAACACTTATAGTCTGCTGTTTTTTCAAAAGCTGCCATTCTGATGGGTGTAAGATGGTATCTCATTGGAGTTTTGATTTGCATTTCCCTAATATCTAGCAATGTCAAGCATTTTTTTTCATGTGCTTTTTAGCCATTTGCATTTCTTCCTTGGAGAAGTGTCTTTTCAGGTCACTTGCCCATTTTTTAAATGGGTTGTTTGTCTTTTTATTTTTGAGGTGTAGGATTTTTTATAAATGCAGGATGTTAGGCTCCTGTCAGATATATGGTTGCCAAATATTTTCTCCCATTGGGTAGGTTGCCTTTTTATTTTCTTAATAACATCCTTTGAGGTGCAGAAGTTTTTAATTTTGAGGAGATCCCATTTATCTATATTTTCTCTTGCTGCTCGTGCTTTGGGTGTGAAGTTCATGAAACCGTTTTCTATTACAAGGTCCTGTAGATGCTTCCCTACATTATCTTCTGGTCTTTAT
>JAQZBX010016191.1:0-16672 GCA_029593785.1 Cabassous unicinctus | reverse complement strand
TTTTGTAGTTATTTTTTCCACTTCCCTACTAAATGCAGTGTTGATTTTTATTGGGATTGCATTAAATCTGTAGATTAGTTTAGGTAGTATAGACATCTTGATGAGGTTAAGTCTTCCTATCCATGAACAGGGAATATTCTTCCATTTATTTAAGTCTTCTTTGATTTCCTTTAACCACTGTTGTGTAGTTTTCTGTATATAAGTCCTTTACATCTTTAATTAAATTTATTCCTAGGTAGTTGATTCTTTTAGCTATTATTGTAAATGGTATTTTTTTCTTGATTTTCTCCTTAGATTGTTCATTATTGGTGTGTAGAAATGCTACTGATTTTTGAACCTTGATCTTATAGCCTGCGATGTTACTGAACTCCTTTATAAGTTCTAGAAGTTTTGTTTTAGATTTCTCAGGGCTTTCTACATATGGGATCATGTCATCTGCAAATAATGAAATTTTTACTTCTTTTCCAATTTTGATGACTTTTATATCTTTTTCTTTCCTCAGTGCTTGAGCAAGTACTTCTAAGACAATGTTAAATAAGAATGGTGATGGTAGGCATCCTTGTCTTGTTCCTGATGTCAAAGGGAAGGCTTTTAGGATTTCACTATTGAAGATGATGTTAGCTTTGGGTTTTTCATATACACCCTTTATCATATTCAGAAAGTTTCCTTCTATTTTGCAGTGTTTTTTTCAGGAAAGGGTCCTATATTTTGTCAAATGCTTTTTCTGCATCTATAGATATGATCATGTGATGTTTTTCTTTCTATTTGTTTATGTGGTGTATTACATTGATTGATTTTCTTATATTGAACCATCCTTGCATACCTGGGATGAAACCCACTTAGTCACGGTGTATAATCCTTTTGATATGTTGTTGAATGTGGTTAGTAAGTTTTTTGTTGAGGATTTTAGCATCTAGGTTCATTAGAGAAATTGCTCTGTAATTTTCCTTTCTTGTGGTATCTTTGTTTGGTTTTGGTATTAGGGTAATATTGGCATTGAAGAATGAGTACTTTGACTATGTCATACCACTGTCTTCTTGCCTCCATGGTTTCAGATGAGAAATCAGCATTGAATCTTATTGTGCTTCCCTTGTATGAGATGGTTCTCTTTTTTCTTGCTGCCTTGAATATTTTTTTTTTGTCTTGAGCATTGGACATTTTGACAAGTATATGTCTTGAAGTTAGCCTGTTGGGATTTATACTGTTTGGGGTGCATTGTGCTTCCTGGATCTGCACATCCATTTCTCTCAATAGGGTTGGGTAATTTTCAGCCATTATTTCCTTCAACACTCCTTCTGTTCCCTTTCCCTTCTCTTCTCCTTCTGGGATGCCCATAATGCATATGTTTGTGCGTTTTATATTGTTGGTTAAATCCCTGAGTCCCTGCTGGATTTTTTTCTATCTTTCTGTCTATCTGTTCTACTATCTGTTTGATTTCAAACGTATTGTCTTCCACATCAGTAATTCTTTCTTCTGCCTGTTTAAATCTGCTGTTATGTGAATCCAGCATCTTTTTGATTTCTTGGACTGTGCCATTCATTACTATCATATCCATTATCTTTTTGGGTATGTTTACAATTTCTTCAGTATGTTCTCCCACTGTTTTCTTAATATTGTTAATTTCTTCCTTAACTTCATTAAGTTGGTCCATGATATTTGTTTGGAAAGCTTTGATTAGTTGTTCGATGTTCTGCATCTCTTCCTGGTTTTTAGTTTGTTCTTTGGAGTGGTCCATGTCTTCCTGTTTCTCAGTTTGGTTTGTAATTTTTTGTTGTCCTCTAGCCATCATTCCATCTTGATGGGTTTATTCAGTTGATTATCTTCTGTCTCTGCTCTAGAGTTTTATTTAGCTGGTGGTTCTGTCTGTGTGTTATGTTTTCTCTTTGACACTTTTATTTCTTATATTATTTCCTTGCTTTTTCTATGTTCCCTTAAAAGCAAAAGTTTAGGGCCAGAGGAATTGAATGATGTGAGACAGGAAGAAGGATAATAGTAATATTAAATATTAAATTAAAAGTTAGAAGAGCGGCTTTATAAAACTTAGTGAAATGAATATTTAGCTCATGTAGGCAGTGTAGAGTAATAGGGAAAAACGTGGAGTACCTACAATGGATTGGAAAAACAAATAGAGAAATATATATATAATGATTTAAAAGGCTAGCATGATGAAGAGGAAGAGAAAGAGTAAAGAAAGGGTTGAAAGGAAAAAGTTAATATTAATTAAAAAAAGAAGAAAACAGAATAGATAGAATAGAAATTGACACCCTTAAGTTGTGGGCTAATGAAAAAATGTGGTATGTAAGAACCACAACAGAAAGTAGAAGGCAGAAAGAAGAAAGAAGGAAGAGAGATAGCTTGTGATACAAAATCAATATAGACAGAGAATGGGAAATCACTTAAGAGAAGCACAGCAAAGAAGAGACAAGTTAGCAGCACCTAATTTTTAAAAAAATGAAAGAAAAAAGAAGAGGGGAAGGAAAGAGGAAAGAAAGGCAAGAGACAACATATAAACAGAGAAAAACCAAACAGCTACAAAAGCAAGCCGTCAAACAAATCTATGGAATAACAGTGTTCCTTCTTGGGCCTTTGTGGAACTCTCAGCCTGCTTGTGTTTCCAATCATTTGTATTAAACTAAATTTTTAAAAAATTTCATTTTTTATTTTTTAAAGTGACTGTCTTTTCTTTTCCAGTGAAATAAGGGACCCAAAAGAAATCCTCTTCTAGACCACCCCCTTCACCGAGGGTTTCCTAACTAGGCTCTGGAAACTAATCAAGCACTTCCCACTTCCTGGCCCCCCCGGGGGACCTGAAGCTCTCATGCTTGTCAGTGCAGAATGATAAAAATGGCTGACTCTGTCCCCTCTGGAGCCAAGCCTCAGTGTCACCAGGCTTCTGGGTAAATTGGACTTCCTCAGTAGATTCACCACTCCCCTCAGCCTGGCACTGCTTGAAGCCAACTTATCTGCTCCCCAAAGCTATGAGAGGGTCCAGGCAGCCAAATCTACAGAAAGGAAACCCCTCTCCACCTTCTGTCAGAGCCCTCTCACTCTCGGAGAATGCTCCCTCTCACTGGGTTGCTGGTAGCGGAAGTTGGGGCATATCAGTGGGCAGCTAGGTAAATCAACTGCCTCAGCAGATTTGCCACTCCTTCTGCCTAGTGATGATTCAAGCCAGCTATTTTGTTCCCCAAAGCTGCAAGGGGTTCCAGGCAGCCAAATCCACAGAAAGGAAACCCCTCTCAACCCTTCGCCAGAACCCTCCCACTCTCAGAGAGCACTCCCTCTCACCGGATTGCCGGCAGGAACCGTGGCTCAAACCAGCCTTTTTCCCTGAGGATGGGGCTCAGCCATCTGTGTTAATCTCCATGGGCAGAGTAAAAACTCACAAATATCTACCGAGCAATCTACACCATTGAGCTGCCTCCAGATACATGTCCCAAGCTTCTCAATCCATGTGCCCACAGCAGACCCCTGGGCAGGACCCTGTCCACAATCAGCCATCCTCACAGAGAGTGAGTCAGCGAATGCCCTCCTAAACTGATGCCATCTTGCCTCCCAGCCTGTATAATTTTATACCAGCATATTCTGTCCCTTATTGTTCCCCATAAACATCTTTCTTTTCACCTGTAGTGCCCTAGCCAATGCCTTTATACAGTGGGCTTCAGCAGCAACACGTTTCCACAATCAAAATTAATGTTGGGTTTGCATAGACTTACCGTCCTCGTGTGATACTGGCTTTCCTTGGACTGTAACTCCTGCAAATTAGATAGCACGGAACACCTTGCTGACATGGCAGAATATGACCCATTGACAAGTTTGAAACAAGACCAAATTTAAGACTGAATTCTAGCTTCCGTCTTTCAATGAGTCCATAGTAATATTTTTCCTTTGTAAGGGAAAAGATGAATAAATCTCATGTCTTTATTAGAATATGCTGTATATGACCGTTTAGTATGGCTAATGGCTGAGACTGTCACCCTAGATTGCATAACCTATCTGCATGGAATGACAAGATGGAATCTGGGTTGTGGGGTGATAACCCCCTGAGTTGTGTAATTTTACTATTAAACATGAAAATAATAGCCTTTTCCAATGGCAGTGCTCTTACCATTCATTTGTTAAGGCCTACCTGTCCCCTAAAGGATGGTTATAGACTTGCAGGCAAGAACAGTGGCCATTTTTGTCCCATAAGTGGACCAGACAATGCATGTGGGGCAGCCATATATCCCTGCCACCCTATATCATTCACTAACCAATACTCCTAGTAATTGGGAGATGATCAAGGCTAAATATAGCATAAAGCATACTCCCTGGTGGTTCTACCCATTGTGTTTTTGTGCCAAGTGGTGCTGCAATTGTCACTGAAAAGCATATAACAGCTTTAGCCAATCATACTGCTCAAGCTCTTTATTACACCAAAGTATCAATTTCCTTACTAAACAAAGAAACTACCCAACTATGAAAGGTAATTTTACAAAGCAGGATGACTTTAGATATTCTTACTGGTGCACAAGGTGGCACCTGTGCCCTCATTAATGTTCAATGCTGTGTATATATTCTTGATCATTCTCATTATATTTCACAAGTTCTAAATCATATGCAAGAACACATACAGCACATTGATAAATTATCTGATTGGTTTAATTACTTTCTTGGCCCAGGAGACATATTTTTATGGATCTATTAGCTTTTGGTGGAGGACTCTTATTATTCTTTTGTCTTTTATACTGTTGCAGGGGAAAGTGGATGCAATGTTTATCCTATGGTAAATGTAGGCTACTGCATGGGGTAGATTGTGGGCACCCAGGGCCCAGTTGCACTCTAAGCCCTCAGCATATGGCCACCTGCATGACTTAGACATAAGTTAGTGGTTAACACCCTCCCTGAAGGGGAAAGGATGTATAAATGGTATCATAAACCATAATCTCATAGCAGTAAAATTTCATTACTGTAATAACATCACCAGACCCCATACGTACACATCACAAGACCCTAGCAGAAACTCTGCTCTCATACCTTAAGGAATATCTTTGTTCTGAAACCCTTTATATAAGTCATCATTTTTCTGTATCTTTGTGGAGCCCTGCCTTCATTCTCCAAAATGCCATCACTGGAGACTCTCTCCTGTCCATAAGCCCAAATAAAGCTTATGTCTGACTCAGTATCAGGTGTATTCTTTTGTCGTGCAGCAGACCAAACTCATGCTCTTCTGTAGTAGGGTTGGAACCAACAGATAACAAGAATGTCAATTTTTTAAAGGTTATCAGAGAGCTTTTGCTGTGAAGGAGACTAAAGGAACTACATTCCAGAGTAACAAGGTGAGCAGAGGTCATCTGCCACTCTCCACAGTAAAATAACTTTGGACCCTGTGCTTAAGCAGAGATATTTTAATGGATCAAGGAGAAATCTGCAGCCACAATTGTTATCTAAAACAGCCCACATGAAGTGCTAATTTTTCTTGTCTGTTCATTTCCACAAGGAAATTGTGAGGTCATGGCAGAAATAAAGCTGCTTTTAAAACTAAATTAGCATATTGTACATTTTTATGTATGAATGATATACTTCAATAAAAATTATTTTAAAAAGGTTAAAAATAAATTAGCATAGGGAGCAGATGTGGCTCAAGCAGTTGAGTGCTTGCCTCCCACACGGGAGCTACTGGGTTTGGTTCCTGGTGCCACCTAAAGAAAACAAACAATGAGCAGACATCAAGAAGAAAATGAGCAAAAACAAAGTGAGCAGGGAGCAGATGTCGCTCAAGCAGTCAAGTGCCCACTTCCCTCATGGGAGATCCCGGGTTTGGTTCCTGGTGCCTCCTAATGAAAACAAAAAAACCAAAGAGAAAATGAGCAAAAAGAAGAGACAAAAACAAGAAACAGACGATGAGCAAAAAATAAACAACAAGCAGACAATGTGCAAACAATGAACAAACAGACAAGGGAGTGAAAACATAAAATAAAATAAAATAAATGAAATTAAATAATATTTTTTTAAAAATTAAAATAAATTAGCATCATTTTTAAGCTAAAAAAACTCTTAGATATTCTATTTTTTTCTCCACGTTACTTTTCTCCACCATCCTATATAATTTTGCTTAATAGATTGCCTAATATTCCTTAAATGTTTTTGAAATAGTACTATTACTGGATTCCTCTAGTTTTTTGGCTATGTTACATATAATTTAAGAATATGCCAGTTTATTTCAGCCAGTAGTTTATTAAGGAAATCAGAGAAGGAACAGAAATGGGAGAAAATAACGGATTACCAGTCCTCAGGTGTACTGGCAGAGTGATTCAGACAGAGGAGGAAGAGAGTTTTCTGCTTGTGTGGTTAACTTTTAAACCATTAGTTATTCCTTCCCCTTGCTAAAGTTCAGGTGAGAGTTTCCAGTTGTTTGCTGTTTTAATTGATTATCCCACCAGTCCATTTCCCCAGGGGGGCAATGATAAGTCTCCTTGAGATTATCTGGGGCTTTTCCTTGATCCCAGATGAAATCTCATTCTAAATGGGTGGGGGCTCTTGTGGGATTTTTCCAGCAGCCTTCTTGTGAGATCTTTTCCTTGGGATGTCCAGGTGGAACTCCATCACCATGCATTTCACGGCCATGTTTTTCTGCCAGGTTTTGGATTTGTCTTCTCATTCCTTAAACTAGCCTGCCTCAGTACATTGTCATTTCATGCAATCTTTTCTGATTTTCTTCCTTTAAATTGATCAAGGATTAGTGATAGCATTCAAGGTTATCATCAATTTTTTGTTTCTCTTTTAAATTGCCAGATATGCTTAGACCTTCCAAAACTTCAATGAGTATGCATTTTTCTTGACTCCCTAATCTCCTTCTCAGGAACCAGTTGTTCTTCCTTCATTTGAGCATCAATTTTGAGATCTGAGTAACTGTCATTATCTGAAGGGAATATATCTCACTGAAAAAGAGTAGAACTGAACTGTGGCTAAGCAGAATTATTGTAGGGAATTCTCTTTTCTGCCATCTCAATCAAGTTCTTGAAGTAGAGTGAGAATCCCTCATTAGAGGTATTTTATATTAACAGGAGCTTGATTTGTTCTTTCCAATCAAATCAATGTCCAGATAATCCAGGGATTATCTGTATGGCTTGATAAAATATAGATTCCTAGGACCCACTCTCTACCATCTTCTGATTCAATATGGAAAGAGAAGAGTCTGAGAATTTACATCTCAAAATGTTGACAGTGATTGTGAGGTTGTCTTGGCAGAACACACTGAGAACCATTACTGGATAAATACTCAAGTCCTGGGCTCCTATCTATTCCTTTGTGGTGTACAGCTTTGAGGATTTTATTTTTCCCAAGTTTATCCCGAAGTTTTTGAATATTTTTCCTGGTAATATTCTCAAGATTGTCTCAACATTTTGCCAGTTTACCTTCTTTCTTCACTATACTTTTATGAGTCAACAAAGAGTAATGACTGTTCTAAACTTTAGATTTGGAGCATACATGGTTCTGTAATACTCATTATCTTTTTACATTCTGTGTTGTCACTTTTCAAACTTATTGCCTAAGTTTTGCAGTAATGAGGGTTACAGACACTTTTGGTTAATTTGCTTTAGGACTGAGAGTGATAAGCACTTAGATTTTGCTTTACTTCACCTTACAATCTATATTTTGTAGGTGGATTTAATTAACCTTAGAAGTTATACATGTATAATTTTTCCCTGGAGTGATATGACCCTATTACTATGAGACAGGAACTTTGAAATATCATTAAGCCAACAATAAACCAGGAATCATTTTTGGGAACTTGTACTTTTTCAAGTGTTATAATACCTGTATTAGCATTGTATCAGTCTAATTAATCTGATTAATATCAAGGAATTGGACAAAATAGCTATGGAAAATAAGACTTCAGAGAACTATCATCTTTACTGGAATTTACCATTACTTTTTCTCCTCAATGTTTGTCAGAGGTATAAATATCCTCCTAAATAAAATTACCAAGCATACTAGAGAAGCACAGTGCTCTAAACTAGTATGCTCTAAACCACATGAAGAAGCACATTTCTTCTTGTGGTTTAAAATAAATATCAACTTCTCCAAGAAGTAAATCTCTGGTGCATCATTAATGAAGTGAAATAATGGGTCCTGGTAATGGACTTTACTGAGTGTGCCACATAAGATAAGTTATGTGAAGGAAGAACAATCTCTTATCTCTCTCTCAGATATGCATGTGTTTTTATCTTATTGCATTTCCCTTTATTAATTTATTTGATTTTTAAATCACCCTGGACAAAATTCTGAATTAACCAAGGATTAGTGATAGCCCTCAAGTTTATCATCACTTTTATGTTTCTCTATATCCTGATTCTTTCATTTAATTGTTTACCAATTAAGGATGCACATATCATAAAACATATAACATATATGAGATGAGTGAATCTTTTAATGCAGCATACCAATTTGTGATAGGGTTTCATTTTATATGAAGGTAGTCAGGAAATTATCTCCATTTTGTTTGCAATATTATATAATAACTATACTTTGACTTCCAGGAAGACTGCTTCATCTTGATAGACATGGACAACCTCACCATCATCACAAAATTCTTCCTCATGGAATTATCAAGCTCCAGGGAGCTCCAAGTGTACAAGGTCTGCTGTTATCAATGGCTTTCCTAAGAGCCCTGTCTGGAAATCTGATCATTGCTACTATTGTGACAGACCAGCATCTGCACTTCCCAATTACTTCCTTTTTAGGTGACTTATCCTTGATAGATTTTGGTTACATCACAGTAAGTGTTCCCAAAACTATTGTAAATTTCCTGACTGGCAGCAATTTGATTTCTCTCCAAGAAGGTGCTGCTCAGATTTTCCTAGTTATCTTCTTTGCTTTCACAGAGTTTAGATTCCTTGTGGTGATATCCTGTGACAGCTTTGTTTCAATTTGCTATCCTCAGATTATGAGGGCACCATCACCCGGTGTCTATACATGCAGGCAGAAAGTGGTTCCTGGGTCAGTGGACTGATCTGTTCAGTGATACACAAAGGCACCATGTTCAGGCTTCCCTTCATAGCACCCGATGTAATTGATCAATATTTCTGTGACATCCCTGAAGTCATGAGCATCTCAACTTAGATTTTGCCATTTTCTGAGCCTGTGACACTTCCAGTAAGTTCTTGCCTTGTCTTACTCTACTTTGCCATTTTATCTATCTCATATGTTAACATCTTTTCAATTGTGTTCCAGATGCTTTTTATGGAAACATGGAATAAAACCTTATTTGCCTGATCCCCTCAGATAGCTACTTTAATCTTGTTTACCATTTCTGGATTTTTTGCTTGTTGGAGCTTGAATCAACCATCAAATCCCTCCTCATGACCCAGTTTAATTTCATGGTGCCCCTCTCCAAAAACCCCATCAGCTTTAGTCTGCAAAATGAAAGATAAAAAGTGCTCTGGGTAGAATATTTAATAGATCCTTTCAGTTCCTTAAAATAAGTTTTTTGATTGATGTAATGTATCAAAAATCAAATTGGAATAAAATTGGACATAAACATGACCTAAAAGTTCTTATTAAAGAGATAAAATTTTGGCATTTCTTTTTTTCCTTAAAATGATGTGGAATAAAAATAAATTAGCAGTTGTCAATCATCTAAAATAAAAAGATTTACTTTGATAAAGTGAATTATTATTTTGTACCTACTTTCATCTGGATTCTAAGTATTCTGTGGTAAATAGTGGATGTGTCATGTTGATTTAATTGAAGAATGATCTAGAAAGATAAAATGCTTTCAAAAATGAATATTGATTTGAATTAAAAACCTTTGATGAAAATGCAAATCTCTAACTACAAATGCATGATCACACCTCTTTTTTATTCAACTTTAAGATACTTTTTATTGTTTATGTTTACTTCTTGATTATATATCAGGAAATGCTTATATATAAATATATATATATATTACTATATATATATATAAAGAGAGCCATTGAACCATGGCCTTTTTTTCATTATACCTATACAGTCTATGAGCATAAAATCTACAATTTTAATAGACAATTACTAAAGGAAATACAAGTATTAAGGGTATATCCATCATGTACAACCTGAAATCTATTCCAGAGTACCAATGTATCAGAGAATTAGGAGTGGGAAGAAAGTAAGCAATTGATACTCATATCACGGAGACAGAGTATACTCTCTTGTAGTCTTGAAAAAAATGGCCAGTGTTCTGCATGGCCTCTTACAAGTGTCAAAGGATAATTTTAACGTAATAAGGTTGCTAAATTTAGGCACTGACCTCCTATCAATGAGACATGTGATAATATGTGATGTGGTGAAATATAGGGAATTCAAAATTTGTGTACAGTAAAAGGTATTGATGATAATAGATAGGAGAAGAAAACATAGAGGTTAACATACATTCTATTATTCTTACCTGAGAGAAAATAGTATTTTATATCAATAAACTTAAACAGTGTTTACAAGCCCAGCACACATCCACACACTAATCTGCTCCAAAAACTTAATAAACTATACATCATAGTACTGAAGGGGAAAGAAACGTGTCAAAGCAAAAGAATAGGGAGATCAGACACAAGTGTGTATATTTAAGATAAATTAATTCCTTGATAAATTTGTCATGGAATTAAGTCATCAGGAGCCAGACAGGGAATGGAGTGTGGTGAGCCAATGCTCAATATGGGCAAAACTTATGATAAGGTAGAAGGAGTGGTTTGGCTGTGGATAGGGGTGATGGTACAGGGAAGTAAGTGAGGTCGATCATATCATGCTGGAATGTGAGGGTAAGCAGGGTGGGGGATTTGGGTTGGACTACTCATGGAAATGTGGTTGAAACTACATTTGCAGGAATGTTCTTTTGACAAATGTGGAAGGGGTGGGTTGCTGGTGGAGGGTGTTGGCAGTGGGAGGATATGTGGGCTAGGGCACAATGGGCCTTGCTTCTATAGAATATGAAAATTTTCACCTTCCCATAGTATGTTATCTGAGTTGGGGTTACCCACACAATAAACAAGAAAATATTAAACTTCCACCTTGGAGAGTCCTGCTATGTTCTTGATTAGAAGGGGAAGAAACTCTCAAGAAAATAGGCAGCACTTAATAAAACAAAACAGGCCAATATGTCAAGCCCTCAATATTATTGCACGTAACTATGAACTTTATTGTTCAAAAATTGAAACATAGTGATTACCAAAATTTCCAAGAGGAGGGGGTGGAAAGAATAGAATAGATGGAACATAGGGCATTTTAGGGCATTGAAATTGTTCTGCATGATCTTGCAATGACTGATACAGACCATTATAAGTTTTGTCAAAACCTGTAAAAGTGTACATTACAAAATGTAATCCATAATGTAAACCATTAACCATGGTTTGTAACACAGCTTCAATATTTTTTCATCAATTGTAACGAGTGTACCATACTCATGTAAGATGTTATTAACAGGGGAAAATATGAGAAGGTGGGGGGAAAATTACAGAATCCCTTGTATTCTATAAACATAAAGCTTCTTTGAAAACATGAAAAAATAAAATAAAACACTGAGGGAACATACAGAAGAAATTGTCACTATATACAAAAGATAAAATATTTTACTGTGATGAAAGGCACAATGAATTATTTTAGTGTTTTTATTTTTTATTTTTGTGTTTTATTTGTTTTTATTATTATTTCATTTTTTATTATTTTTATTCATTTATTTTTTTGGCTTTGTTTTTGGGGAGATTTTGGATTGCAGAAGGGTTGCAACTGTGGCAGGGGAGGACCACTGATGTGGGGTGTCAGTGATGGGAGATTTGTGGGAAGGATGTACCTGGGGCATGCCTTTACAGAATATGAATATTTTCAAGTGGACATGGGTGTTGTTTCAGTAGGTGGAGACCCACACAATAACCAAAAGCATATTAAATGCCCATCCTGGAAAGTCCTGCTACATTCTCTAAAAGAGCAGCAAAAATCCATAGAATACATGGACAGTGCCTAGTGATAAAAGACAGATCAATACATCAGGTCCGTGACATTGGTGGTTATACTTATGAATTTTGTTCTTGTGAAACTGAGCCTTAGCCTAGTATTATAGATTCCCTAAGAGTTACCTCCTGAAAGCCTCCTTGTTGCTCAAATGTGGCCTCTTTCTAAGCTAAAATCAGCATATAGACTCAATACCTTCCCTCTGGTGTGGGGTATGAATCCAGGGTATAGGCCTCCCTGGCATCAAGGGATTATTACCAAACACCAACTAGCAATCCATTTGGATAAAGACCTTGATCAAATAGGGGAAATATTAAATACATATGAGTTATTATACCTAAGAGATTTCAAAGTGAGTTGGGAGTTCATTCCAGAGGTTACACTTATGACTGTCTCATGATAATCCCATTGATTGCCACAGTAAACAGTGTCTCAAGCAGGGGTATTCCCAAGGGCTCTAGAGACATGTAGACACTATAAGCAGGGCAGACAATCTCAGTAATTTGGCACCCTGTCAGTGGGTCTTACCATGGAATATATATTCCCCAATGTAAGAGAATTAGAGTCATTTATAATTTCCCTACACATGACTCTTGCTCCTTTTAGATGAACCTATAATTAGCACTTTATTCATTAATTATATGTCCTAGAGACTTAAATCTTTGGTCTCTTCATATGCCAGTTGAGCCCTGAATCTCAGCACAGTTGCAACACCTATTCTCCAGTTCATCAGACTCTCCTAGAACAGCTAATAAAGGGATGATGATGGACAATGCCCTCCCCTAAACACAGAGAGTATCTATAACTGCAAGCAAAACAGTTCCATCTAACAACACCATGGGATCTAAGCCACCTGTCAGTCAGAAACAGAGTGGGCATCACAATCCCAAAATACTCAAGATTGAGGAATGAATAAATATAACTGGGGAACACAACTATTGACTAAAGCAGACTTATTATTCTATTATAGTAATGGAAGAACTTGTATCATTGATGTATGTGCAGTGGTCACCAGAGGTTCTGAGGTGAGGGAGAGTGAAGAATAGCTGTAACAAGGGATATTTGGGGGGCATTGGAATTGTTCTCAATGACAGCACAAGGATGGATACAGGCCATTATACGTTTTGTGAAAACCTATAAAAAAGTGCAGTGCAAAGTGTAAACTATCATGTAAACTAATGAACAATTGATGTGTTCATCAATTGTAACAAATATACCACACTAATGAAAGATATTGTTATAGGAGAGAACTGTGGGAGGGGTGGGGAGGGTATATGGGAATCCCCCTAAATTTTTATGTATCATTTACATCATCTAAAACATCTTCTAAATTAAAAAAATAAAAAAATTAAAAAGCACTGCTTAAAACCTTTTTATTTATGTAATATCAAATTGATTACATATTTAAATATTATCATTCCAGGTTTGGTGGATAAATTATATTTTGGAATAAAAGGTGTTTACAATTTCATAATGTCCTGATATGTAACCTTGAATGATTCTAAAGATTAATTTTTGAATTTAATAAACCATGACAGTCATGATTTGGGCCCCATTTGGACAAAACTAAAATAGTTCTCCTACAAATACGTTAGCTACATAGGCTTATTCCATATTGAATATGGATTTCATGTTTTCTTGTTTGTATGCTTGCTCTGAAATAAAGATCATTCTTTTTATTTTGTTTAAACCAAAGGATCAGTGAAATTTGCTGAAATATAATTGTTTTCCATTGTTTTAAAAACTGGACTTTCTTGCATTGTATAAAGCACATTTTATTTAACCATGCCTAATCAACAAATAAAAAATTTGTTCCAATTCCCAGTTCAATAAATGTTTCATTTTTAGAACTATCTTTGCTTATTTACACTCCCTTCAGTAATGAATGAGCCAACTCAGCTTTCTAATGACTGCCATTCCAATATTTACAAAATTGTTTCTCATTTTTATCTGAATTTGCATGTTTCAGATTCCTGGAGAGATTCTGCACTCATAATTCACAGCCATATGGAGATTAACCTATGAATGTTCTAAAATATTTATTTTTCCCTTTCTGTATCAGGAATTTGGCCACATCCTTTTAATTTATAAATGTAGTATTAACCTATATTAGCCTGATAGTTTAGCTTTTCATTAAAATTTTAAAGAAGAAGTGTGCATTGTCCAAATTGTTTTCTTTTTCAAGATTGTTTTCCCTATTGTATGTCTGTTGAATTTGCATATGAACTTTAGAATCAGTTTATCAACTTTTACAAAAAAGTCCATTGAGGTTTTCGTAGCAATTGCTTTGAATCTGAATATCCACTTGGTTAGTACTGACATTTTCACAATGTTAGACCTCTATTCCATAATTTGATATGTATTTTCATAAATTTATATCTTCTTTCATTTATTTTAACAAAGTTTTGTAGTTTGAAAATAACTTTTTTCTCAATTTCTAAATTAATAGCAAGTATTTTATTAATTTCATTCTGTCATAAATGGAATTATTTTCTTAATTTTATTTCTGGAATTTTCATAACTAGTATAGAGAAATAAATTTGATTTTTCATATTAATCTTGTACCCTGCACCTTGCTGAATCCTTATTTTACTTTTATTAGTTTTTTTAAAATTGGATTCATTATCATTTTTTGTATATAAGAACATGTCACCTGCTAATAGAAATAATTAATCTTTTTCCTTTCCAATATTGGTGTTTTTTTTTTTAATTTTCCTGCCTAAATATCCTGGTTAGAACTTCCAAAAAATGTTAAATAAAAATGATGAGTGTGGGTATCCTTGTCTTGTTCCTGATATTAGGGCTAATGCCATTGGTCTTTCACCATTAATATGATGTTATCTATGTTTTACTGTAGTTGCCCCTTTATAAAGTTCTATTCCTCTTTTGTTGGCTTTTTTAAAATCATGAAACTGGGTTGAACTTTGTTGAATGATTTTCTGCATCTATTGAAATGATCATTTGTGCTTTCCCACTTTTATTCAATTGATATGGCCAGTTAATGGATTTTGGAGGTACACTCACTCCCCTTGCATTCTGGAGTAAATCCCAATTGGCTGTAGTGTATTAACATATTAGTGTGTTGTTGGACTCTTTGCTAGTGTTTTTATATGATTTTTATATCTCTATTCTTGCAATATACTAGTTTTTCTGTATGTGTCATATACTTGTCTGAGTTTGCTAACAAAGAAATACTGACCTCAAAGTATGACTGGGAAGTGTTCCCTATTCTTTAGAAATTTACAAGAATTGTGTAGAATTGCTACCATTATTATTTATTGAAATGTGTCTTCGAATTCACCAGTGAAGCCATTTTGAACAGAAATATTCATTGCAGAAATGTTTTTGCCTAACTCAGTTTCTTTGACCTTGATAGTGTCATTCAGCTTTTCTATTCTTACAGTGTGCTGAGCCAATTTGTGTCTCATAGTTTTATCAATTTCATTAAGTTATCAAATATATTCACATATTCATAACATCTCTTTTCATGTCTTTAGAATCTGTTATGATGTCTCCACTGTCATTCATATTAGTAATTTGTATTTTTTTTCCTTACCATGATTAGTCATTAGTATGTCTTTCAGTATTCCAATTCATTGATCTTTTAAAAAAATATTTTATTTTCATTAGCTATGTGTGGAATAATTTGGTTTTATGGTAATTGTACATTTAATGGTTTGAGGAACTGCCAGTCTGCTTTCTAAAGTGGTTGAACTATTTTACATTACTACCTACTATATATGAAGGCTACAATTTCTAAAAATCCTCACCAAACCTTGGTATTTTCTTCTTCTTTTTCTTCTTCCTCTTCTATTTTTCATTATAACTATCCTAGTGTGTGTGAAGTTGCATCTCATTGTAGTTTTGATTTGCTTTTACCTGATGATTAATGATGTTGAAAATCTGTTCTGGTTCTTATTGGATATTTATCTTTTTTTGAGAAATGTCCATTCAAATTTATTGCCTATTTTTAATTGAGTCATTTGTCTATTTTATTACTGCAGTGTAAGATTTCTCTGTAAATTTAAACATAAGCCCTTATGAGAAATATAATTTGAAACCTTTTCTCCTATTTTTGGCTGTCATTTCACTTTCTTTGATCCTTTGAAGAAAACAGTATTTTCTTTTTTTATTTTATTGATATCTAATTTATATATATATTTACTTTTGTCAGTTGTGCATTGGTTTTATAAATTTTAAAAAAAACATTACCTTTCCTAAAGCTCAAGAACATATTTACTCCTATATTTTATTCCAAGAACTTTATAATTTTAACATGTAATTATTTGTTCCATTTAGAGTACATTTTTTGTATAGTGTGAGGAAAGGGTCTATCTTCTACTTTTGCATGTGAAAATCTAGTTTACCCAGGACAATTTGTTGAAAAGACTATCCTGATTTTATTGAATGGTCTTAGCACACTTTTAGAAAATCAATTGACCATTAATACAAGAGTTAACTTCTATAGTCTCATTTCTATAGCATTAATGCATGTCTTTCCTTATATCCATACCTCACAGTTGATAACTGCAGCTTTGTAGTAAGTTTTGATATTTGGCAATGTGGATGTTCAAAATTTACATTTTCTTCCAAGATTTATTCATAAATTTTAGGTCTTATGAATTTCCATATGATTTTTAGGATCAGCTTGTGAATTTTTGCAGAAAAGCAATCTAGACAGATAATGAGGATTGCATTAAATCTGTAGATC
>JAQZBX010016190.1:0-36749 GCA_029593785.1 Cabassous unicinctus | reverse complement strand
AAAGATACAGACTGGCGGAATGGATAAAAAAAATGTGAGTCATCTATATGCTGTCTACAAAAGACTCACCTTAGACCCAAGGATACCAATAGATTGAAAGTGAAAGGCTGGAAAAAGATATTCGACCCATGCAGTAACTGGAAAAAAAAAAAAAGCCAGAGTGAGTATACTTACATCAGATGAAATAGACTTTAAAAGCAAAACTGTTATTAGAGACAAGGAAGGACATTATATATCAATAAAAGGGGCCATTCAGCAGGAAGAAATAACAATCATAAATGTGTATGCATCTAACCAGGATGCCCCAAGACACATGAGGCAAACACAGGCATAAATGAAGGGAGAAATAGATATCTCTACAATAATAATTGGAGAGTTCAATACACCACTCTCAACATTGGATAGAATATCTAGGCAGAGGATCAATAAAGAAACAGACAGCTTGAATAATAAGATAAGTGGACTAAACCTAACAGACATATACAGAACATTTCATGCCCCAAAAGCAGGATATACATTCTTTTAAAGTCCTCATGGATCTTGCTCCAGGATAAACCATAAGTTGGGTCACAAAGCAGATCTCAATAAATTCAACAAGATCAAAATTATACAAAGCACTGTCTCTGATCATAATGGAATAAAGTTGGAAATCAACAAGAGGTAGAAAAAGGGAAAATTCATAACTCTATGGAGATTAAACAACACACTCTTAAATAATCAGTGGGTCAAAGAAATATTGAGAGAAATCAATAAATACCTTGAGATGAATTAAAACAAGAACACAACATATCAGAACCTATGGGATGCAGTGAAGGCAGTGCTGAGAAGGAAACTTGTAGCCCTCAATGCTTACATTAAAAAAGAAGAAAGAGCTAAAATCAATGACCTAACTACACAACTGGAGGAACTAGAAAAAGAACAGCAAACTAATCCCAAGCAAGTAGAAAGATTGAAATAACAAAGATCAGAGCAGAAATCAATGAAATTAAGAGCAAAAAAACAATAGAGAGAATTAACAAAACCAAAAGTTGGTTCTTTGAGAAGATTAACAAAATTAACAAACCCTTAGCCAGAATGACAAAGAAAGAAAGAGAGATGACTCAAATAAATGAAATAAAAAATGAAAATGGGGACACTGCTACTGACCTCAGAGAAATAAAAGAGATCATAAGAGGAAACTATGAACAACTGTACACCAAAAAAAACTAGACAATATAGATGAAATGGAAAAATTCCTAGGAACATACAAACAATGTACACTGACCCAAGAACAAATAGAAGACCTAAACAAACCAATCATAAGTAAAGAGATTGAAACAGTCATCAAACAACTCCCCAAAATGTAAAGCTCAGATGGTTTCACAGGTGTGTTCTTTCAAGCATTCAGAGAAGATTTGATACAAATCTTACTCAAGCTCTTCCAAAAATCTGAACAAGAAGGAATGCTACCAAACTCATTCTATGAAGCCAATATCACCCTAATACCAAAGCCAGATAAAGACATCAAGAAAAAAGAAAATTACAGACCAATTTCTCTAATGAATATAGATGCAAAAATTCTCTGTAAAATACTTGCTAATTGAATCCAACAGCACATTAAAAAATTATTGATCATGATCAAGTGGGTTTTATACCAGGCATGCAAGGGTGGTTCAACACAAGAAAATCAATCAGTGTAATACACTGCATTAATAAATCAAAGAGGAAATATCACATGATCCTATCGAATGATGCAGAAAAGGCATTTGACAAAATATAGCATCGTTTCTTGAAAAAAATACTACAAAAGATAGGAATTGAAGGAAATTTCTCCACATGAAAAAGGCGTATATGAAAAACCCATAACTAACATTGTACTCAATGGCGAAAGACTGAAAGTTTTCCTTCTGAGATCAGAAACAAGACAAAGATGCCCACTGTCACCACTGTTGTTGAATATAGTGCTAGAGGTTCTAACTAAAGCAATCAGGCAAGAAAAAGAAATAAAATGCATCCAAATCAGAAAGGAAGAAGTAAAACTCTTGCTATTTGCAGATGATATGATCCTATACCTAGAAAGCCCTGCAAAATCTACAACAAAGCTGCTAGAGCTAAGAAACAGTTTCAGTAGAGTGTCAGGATACAAGCTCAATATGCAAAAATGAGTGGTGTTTCTATATATACTAGTAATGCACAATCTGAGGAGGAATTCAGGAAAAAAATTCCATTTACAATAGTGACTAAAAGAATCAATATTCAGGAGTAAACTTTGCCAAGGATGTAAAGCACTTATATTCCGAAAACTGCAATGCATTGTTAAAAGAAATTTTAAAAGACCTAAATAATTGGAAGAACATTCTACGCTCATGATTGGAAGATTAAATATCATTAAGATGTCAATTCTATATATGTATAGATATAATGTATATCAATTCTACCCAATTTGATATACAGATTCAATGCAATCCCAAAAAATTTCCACAAGCATTTTTTTAAACAAAAAAAGGAAAGGGGCCCAGAATAGCCAGAAACATCTTATAAAAGGAAGAGTGAAGTTGGAGGACTCGCTCTTCCAGACTTTAAATCATATTACCTAGCTACAGTGGTAAAAACAGTATGGTACTGGTATGAAAATAGACACATAGGCCAATGGAATCAAACTGATGGTTCAGAAACAGACCCTCACAGCTATAGTCAAGCAACTTTTGCATAAACTGTCAAACCCACGTAGCTGGGGCAGAACAGTCTATTCAACAAATGGTGCTGGGAGAACTGGATATCCATAACCAAAAGAAAGAAAGAGGACCCCTATCTCACACTTATACAAAAATTAACTCAAAAATCGATCAAAACCCTAAATATACAAGCTAGAACCATAAAGCTCCTAGAAGAAAATGTATGGAAACATCTTTAAGACCTGGTGGTAGGTCGTGCATTCTTAAACCTTACACCAAAAGCACAAGTAATGAAAGAAAACATGGATGAATGTGACCTCCTCAAACTTAAATACTTTTGTGATTCAAAGGACTTCATCAAGAAGGTGAAAAGGCAGCCCAGTCAATGGGAGAAAATATTTGGAAACCACATATGCGATAAGGGTTTGATTTCCATTCTATATAAAGAGATCACACAACTCAACAATAAAATAGCAAGCAATCCAATTTAAAAATGGGCAAAAGATTTAAATAGACATTTCTCTAAAAAGGAAATACAAATGGCCAAAAAGCACATGAAAAATTGTTCTGTATCACTAGCTATTAGGGAAATGCAAATCAAAACGACAATGAGATATCATCTTACACCACATAAAATGGCCATTATTAAAAAAAAACACAACACAGAAAACAATAAATACTGGAGAGGATACGGAGAAATAGGAACACTCCTTCACTGTTGGTGTGAACCGTAAAATGGTGCAGCCTCTGTGGAAGACAGTTTGGCAGTTCCTCAGGAAGATAAATATAGAATGTCATATGATCCAGCAACTCCTCTTCTAAGAATATATCCAGAAGAACTGAAAACTGGGACATGAACAGACATCTGCACACTGATGTTCCTAACAGCATTATTCACAATTGCGAAAAGATGGAAACTACCCAAGTGTCCATAAACGAATGAATGGGTAAGCAAATGTGGTATATACATATGATGGAATATTATGCTGCAATAAGAAGAAATGAAATTGGGACATGTATAACATGGATGAATCTTGAAGACATTATGTTAAGTTAAGTAAGCCAGATACAAAAGGAAAAATATTGCATAGCCTCACTAATATGAACTAAATGGAAGAATAAACACATGAAGTTAAAACCTAGAGTATAGTTTATTAGGAGATAAGAGGAGGGCTGAGAAGGACTACTGATGCTTAATGTATGTAGAAGTTTTAATTAACTTGACTGTAAAAGTGTGGAAATGGATCGAGTTGATGGTAACACATTATAGTGAGTAGCAGCTGGTTTATAAATGGGATTGTGGCTGAAAAGGGCAGTCTAGGGATGTAAATGCAAATTCAAAGAAAGCTAGAGAATAATCTAGGGACTGAATAATACAGTGAACCCAGAGGTGATGAGAATTGTAGTTAATAGTACAAATCCAAGAATGTCCGGTGAACTAGAACAGATGTACATCACTATTGCATGGTGGTGGGAATGTGGAGAAGCACAGAAAAAACACAATTAATGTAACCTATGGACTATAGGTTACATTACTATAGCAATACTTTTATATTCTTGCACCAATGCCAAAGATGTACTGTGTTAAGAATGGGGGGGGGGTAAGGAAAAAATATGCCAAATGTACACTAGGAACCATAGTTAGTGCTAATAGTGTGATGATATTATCTCATAATCTGTAACAAATGTTCCACCCCTGTGTGGTGTGTTGGTAAAGGGGTGTTGTATGGGAATTCTACACATGTGCATGATTGTTTTGCAAGTTCACAACTTCTATAATAAAAATATATTTAAAAAAACTATTTATTAAAGTTCATCATTCATACATGAACATACATAAATAATAAGTAAGTGTATAGTAAAACTTGTGAACTTATAAAACAAATATGCATGACATCTTACAGGACTCCCATATATCATCACCACAAATACCTTGCATTGTTGTAAAACATTTATAACAAATCATGAAAGAGCATCATAAAAGTATTACTACTCACTCTAGTCTGCATCTTACATTTGGTGTATTTTTCCCCCAACCCACCCTATTATTTTTTGTCTATAAACCATATAATTTATCTAAAGCGTACAATCAATGGCATTTGGTATAATCACCGAGTTGCACATTCATCACTTCAATCAATATTAGAGCATTTTCATTATTCCAAAGAAAAAGAAAAACAAAAAACAAACCACTATCATACCCATCTGTTAGCACTACTAATTACAAATCCTTTGATGTGCTTTCACCATTTCTATTCATTTCCAAACATTTACAAACAAATCTTTTGTCAATTCCACACAGATTAAACCTCAGCTTTCCATTCTCTAACCACATTCTTTTCTCTTATTACACTTACAGAATTTGTGGGTCAGTGTCATGGTTAGGCTAATGTGTCAAGGTAGTTGTGCCCAGTTGTTTGGTCAAGCAAGCACTGGGCTAATTGTAATACAAGGACATTTATGGGCCTTAATCATCAGTGAGTTTACTGCATAGATAGCTGATTACATCTATGATCAATCAGATAGCTGATTACATCTATGATCAATCAGGGAGATTGCTGTCAGCAATGAGTGATTCTTTATCCAATCAGTTGAATGCCTTATAAGGGGAAGTGATTTCAGCATTCAGAGAGAATTTCCCAGCTCGTCTTTGGACAGCCAGCGTCTCCCAGAAACTCCTCAAGGACCTTCACTGGACTTGCATCGGAGCCCCTGGTTTGTAGCCTGCCTGCAGAACCTGGACTTGTGCACCCCCACGGTCACCTGAGAGACTCATAAAATATCATACTATTTACAGATATCTCCTGTTGATTTTGTTTCCCTAGAGAACCCTGACTAATAGAGTCAGGAATTCATAGGGGGCACAGTGGAGATGTCTTGTCTTTGTTCCATGATATCTAAGATGTCAATTGGGAAGACTCAGTGACAGGGGCTACCTGAAGATTGCGGGGACTGAGGTCACCTGGAGCTGTCCTCACTCACATGTCTGGTAGTTGATGCTGGAGTCAGCTTTGTCCTCAGTAGTCACTATCAATATACAATGCCCCCTCATGTGACTTGAGATTCTTTACAGTATTATGTCCTCAGGATAGTCAGATTTTTTATTTTTTTAATTTTTTTATTTTATTTTATTTTTTTTAAAGATTTATTTATTTATTTATTTATTTATTTATTTATTTATTTATCCCCCCCTTGCTGCTTGTGCTTGCTGTGTCCATTCTCTGTGTGTCTTCTCTGTGTCTGCTTATCTCCCCCCTGCTGTGAGGTCCTGCTGCATCAGCCCACCGTGCCGCGTGGGCCGGCCTGCACCCACAAGGAGGCCCCGGGAAGTGAACCCGGGCCTCCCATATGGTAAACGGGAGCTCTATCGATTGAGCCACACCCGCCTCCTCAGATTTTTTAATATAATGGTTCAGGGTCACAAAGGTGTATGTCCCAAGAGAATCACACAGTAGCATCATGGTCTTTTTTAACCTAGTCTCTGAAGTTTTACAAAACTCACATGATATTCAATTGGCAACAAATAAGTCACTTAGTTCAATCCAGATTCAAGAGAAGTGGAATATACCCTTCCTCCCAATGGGAGGAATGTCAGAGAATTTGCAGACATGCTTAAAATCAGTTATTCTCTGGACAGAAATTATTTTCACTCCTCCATATGTGAAATATGCTTTCCACTTTCCATAATCTTCAAAAACTCTTATCTTTTATGGCACCAGGCACAAGTTTTGAGTCCAGGATCTCATCCTCTAAATCAGGTTCATTTTCAGATGAGGCCCCTCAGGTAGTTTCTTAGGTTGAGTTTGTTGAGTAGGGTTCCTCTCCATCTGAAAATGTGTCAACTGAAGGTTTAAGTTATATACCCCTCCTCCCCCCCACACCCAATATGCAATGATTGGACAGGTCTAGGATTACAGGTACTCCTGTTCAAAAAGGTGACCAAATGGAAACAGAGAAGCCACTAGTCCATAGTGACGCTGAATTCTTGCTGGAATCATGCTGCCAGTTCCTTGATTAAAGATGAGTCTTTCTCCCTGCAAGTTATCCTCTGTGGCTCTGCCTTACTCTATGGACTCTGTGCTCCTTTAGCTGAATCATCCTATTTCCCCAAGAAAACTGAGTCTGCAACCAAGTGGCCTCTTCAACCTGCTTCCTGCCTGTGAAAGTTTTGAACACCAAAGGCCTTTTCCATTTTGTATTATTTGTCCCTTTAGGACAAGCTGGCACTGTTCCCGCCAGAAAAATTCTCTTTAAAAAAGTTGACAGTTTTCTATAAATACTTTTTTTGGGTTTGTGCCATTAGACAAATTTCTTCAAGATAAGCCCTTCACTATCTTGGGTTCCCTGTGAAGCTGCTGTGAGATAGCACCCTTATGATTTTTTGAAGCCCATTTGTTTAGTGGAGAGGAACTACAAGGCATACCATTAAGATATTTTTGACTGTCTGAAAGTTCCTGTCTTTCTTTATTTTTATTAACATATTTCTGTGGTCCTTATGAAGTATCTTATAATACCATTCTGAATTTTGTCTTTGGCCTGAGGCCATTTCTGATCATGAGGTATCTGCTGGCTGAAAAGAGTAGTCTGGGCCTTTTATGTTTCCTCAGATTTCCACTCAAAAACTAATTCATTCATTCCCTAGTTTGTCTCTCTCCTTATTTAATTATAGGCAGCTAGAAGGAACCAGGAAACCTACAGCATTCTACCTGGAAATTTCCTTAGCTACATCATCAAGTTCATGAAGTACATTTCTATCTTTCATATTACCACAGGAAACAATTTTGCTCAACTTTCTGCCACTACAAAACAAGAGGATCCTCTCCTCCAGTTCCCAATGACAATGATCTCACTCTCCTTTAACCCTTCATTTATAGCATCTTCAATCCCTTTAGGCTCCTGCTAACACTCCTCAAAGCTGTTCTTGCTTCCACTAACAATCTCCTTGAGGCATATCAACTTTCACTGACTGTCTCCCCAAGCCCTGCTGCCTGGTCCTGCAGCCAGTGCTGCATATTTTAGTTTTTATGTCATTGGAGAACCCCACTCCTGATCCCTAAATCTGTACACATTACTATTACCATGTAGCAAACCATCTCCAAAACTTAATGGCATAAAGTAACCGCTTTATTATGCTTTGTGGGTCAGGATTCAGATAGGGCATGGTGCTCTATGATGTCGTGTGGTTTAACCCACTGGAGGTGAAGTTATCTGGAGGAGTTATCACATATCTGGTAGTTGATGGTAACTATTGACTGGTATCTCAGCTTTTGGCTAGAGCAATTCCACCTGGCCTCTCCTTTTGGCCTGGACTTCCTCGCAGCATGACAGCTTCAGAGCAGTTGGACTTCTTACTTAGTGACAGAGGGCTACAAAGCATGCCCTAGAGAACTAGGAAGAAACTGCATGGTCTTTTCTGACCTTACCATAATGTCACTCCCAATACATTCTACTGATAACAAGTGATACCAATAGAATGGTATCTAAGGTCTACCTAGATTCAAGGGGATAGGACATAGATCTCATCTCTGAATAAGAGGAATCACATATCATTTGAAGACACATTCTAAACTACTGCAATTGGGACTGGGAGACTTTCTGAGAAACCTCCCAAAGTTCAGCAGCAATTTCCAATTTCCCTTATTAGGCAATCAGAAAGGATAGTTCGGCCAGCAGGGAGTCAGTTCTCTAACCTGTAGATCCAAGGCTCAGATATTATGAACTCAAGAAGAGAATTCTATTTAGGTATATGGTAGATCCCCTTTATAGGAGAAGCAAATGGCAGTGTTCTCTTCATAGAGTATTTGAGAGCTCATTGAAATCACAGGAATGAGCCCATATGTTTGTTTAAGAGAATTCATCCTTGATCTACATCTGTGTTAGGGGCAATTTAAAAAGATAGGCCCAAGACTCCTGAGTCATGATTTTCCTGTGGCCAAGCAGGAGTGCTCTCATGTGCTGTGGAACCCTAGGTGGAATTACCAGGGGAGATAGGACAGTGGGCACTACTGGATTCAATCCCATCCCCTTTGAATGGATCCAGCTCACTCAAACAATGATACAGCCAGAAGATGAAACGACTCTGCCCAGCACCAGGGATCTATCCAAACCACCTTCCATTCCCTCCTGACCTACAGTTTCTTAGTTTCATCCTACTTAATTCTTTGTGTCTCTTGGCTAAATACATATCCAAGACTCCCTTTCTCCCCACCCCTGAACATACACCTTCCTCTGTTGATCCCTTTTAGATGCTCAGCTCTGCTCTTTGGACTGATTTGGTAGCCTGTGCTTCTCCCCAACACAGCAGTCTGAGGCAAAACAGCTCTTACATTTGCCCCAGGACTCAGGACTCATGCACCCAACAAAGACGCACGAGGATGGGCAGGCAGACATGGGGCTCTATTCAACCCTCACTTGCCCTGTTCCATCATCGACAGGCTGTGTAGGCCAAGCAGTGGGATTTGGTGGTTTGATGGGTCATTCAGAGTGAAAAAGAAACCATCGAGTTTAGAAAAGAAAGAGAAGGTAGCAAGGCTCACCAAATCTAAGCTAACACCAACCCCATGGAAGGGGAGCAAGGCATTGCACAAGACCCGGGGAAGATGGCTCTTGCCAGCCTAGTTGACTGATGATGCTTTGGGTTTAAAATTTCCAGAAATGTGAGTCTAGAATCTCACTTGCCAACTACCTCCAATGTCTCAAAGCCCTAACAGTTAGGAAAGATGTGGAAATCCTCAAACCCATAACAAATAGCTCATATCACACACATATCATCTCTGAATCTCTGTCTCTGGGTGCCCTTCCCACCCCAGGGCCCTGAACACCTCAGTAATGAGGACTGAGTCCAATTCACCTGGCATAGACCCAGGCACATGGTAGATGCTCAATAAATATTTGCTGACTCAAAACCCACCATTAAGATACTAAGATAAATGCCTTTTCTTTGGACCAAGTGATGCTAGTTACTTCCTTCTTTCTTTTTGAGCATATCTTTAACCATTGGGTTTCTACAGATCAAGATCTCACTATTCATGACTTAGAGGCAGCAAAGTGAGGCAGCAAACTCATGCAGTAAAAATCCAATTATCCAATGACAAAAAATCTAATAATTTGTAATATTTTGAGGTTTTAATAAAATACCTAAAAGAATTTTGAATAATTTCCTTCAATTACCTTTCAATAATGACTATAGCTCAGCGATGAAATGTTGTGAAGTGAAAGTCCTTTGAGAACCTGCTTTATTGAAAAGTTAGAATACATGTTAATTAGCCTATCCCTGGTAGTGTGGGGTTTCAAAACAATTTGTTCTCCTAACAGATAAAGATTTTCTTAAACATTTATAAATACTATGTGCTTAACTAAGCTTACTTTTGCTGTCCTTAGAGTTTTAACTAGGACCTTGCTAAAATTATTTCCTATCTAGACATGCCGGCTGGTGTAGAACCATTGTAATGCAATCACCTACAATGGAAACAACGAGGATTATTAAAATGTGGCAATATGCCATTATTTCAGATCTTACTTTCTGAGAACTCAAGCAATGTTATAGTTCTTATTGGCAGTCTAAGGCTTTGACAGGTGATTAGAAAAAGAAGGCAGGGAAAATATGAGGAGAATTGGAAACTAGGAAGAAATGAAAGGATGGAGGGGGGAGAGGGAGAGAGAGAATTAGAGGGGTAAACAGAATAAAAGGAAAGAATTGGAAAAAGAGGGAGAGAGGGGAGGAGAGAGAGAGAAGAGAAAATGGGTCGTGGAAATGAAATTGTTTCTAGCATAGGGTGCTGATGGGTCTCCAAGTGACAAAATGCACTTTTCACAATGTCCTTTGTATTCAAATTAAAACACAACAGCACGTCATTGTGATGACCCATCAGAAATATTCTTTTGAGATTACAGTTTATTAGACTAGAGAATCTCAGTAATCCCCTCACATCCACAAAGCATCTGGTGAAAGATAGCCTTGAAAGGCATTCAAAACAATCGGAGATTTCTGTATTAGTTCCATGGAAAGCAAGTCTTTCAATTAATGACAGGAATTGCACTTGCGTTACCAAAGATTGTGTTCACAGTATGGAAGGGCTTACAATGTAGTATACATCCCTTAAAGCCAAATGATCTGCTCTTTTTAGTTGCTGGTATCAGAAAAATAGCAAGACTGTCCAACAGATAATCTTTGAATCATGACAAGTAATAAATCTGCCTGCTGAAAAAATCTTTAAGAAAACTTTCTCTGGAGGAAAGGAAGGACGTGGGAGGTAAAACCACATGTGCAAAGTAGCTGATATAAAAAATGCAATGTTGCTCCTAGCTCAAATTTCACATTTTATCTTGGTTAAAATACAGAGACTAGACAATGCTGTGAAGCCACATTTACCGAACTTGAATTTTTAATGCAGTGTGGTCCGTGAACAGGACTGAAAGATAACAGCTGGAAACCGGTACATTTCTGGGCAATTGTTATTTTGAAAAATAGCGGAAGTAATAAGACATCAAAATGGTCTTTTAAATTTTGTCTTCAGCATGAAGCTTCTACCCTGGAGTGGGGAAATATAAAACTCCAACTGATGTTGTTGATTAATGGAAATTTATAATCACAGAAGGTTGCCCCTAGGAAAAATGGGTACTGCTTTCCAGACAACAAAATGGAAGCTCAGTTAACCAAATGGTGGTAGCGGCTTGTTACTAAAGTCTTGGGAGTTTCTTATGATGGGAGGGAGTGTGGTGGTGGTTTAGGGATACAAAACATGAATTCCCGCCCTTCTGAGATTCCCTCTCCGGCATTCCTTGAAACAAATTTGGGGGTGGATAGGGAAAATGGGACAGGGCACTGTACATTAGTTCACTTTCCTGGATCTTCATAGGAATCAAATGTTAAACACGAGGTCCTAGAGGTAATTCTCAAGTGTTTTCCCTTCTTAAATACTTCTCATTTTACTAAATGTATTTAGAGTTAAGTCCACAGTTCTGTCCACACTGATATGCAAACCTCAAACTTCAAAGAAAAGAAAACTCAAAAGATAATTTCTGTCCTTCAAACCCAGTCAACTTCACCACCACTTCCAACCAAAAACCTTCCTGAAGGTTCACTTCAGGTCCTGTTCCTCAAACTTCTATACCATCAACTCGCAATGAGAGATTCATTTCGTTCATTTGATAAAATCTATTGATCTCCTATTATTTACCAAGCAAGAAAGTTTCTGAACTTCCAAGAAATATTACAGGCATGTTCTTATTTATTTAGCAAAAAAAAAAAAAATTGTAACTTTATATGAATTTTCTGATTAATTTTATATACAACATGAAGGGAAATATTTAAATTAAATTCATTAAGATGGATTTATGTACCTCACCCCCTCACCAACCCCCCCTACCATGTATTCTCTCCTATTATTCTCCTTCATGGGAAAAGGCAGGTTCTATAAGGGACTCTTTAGAGAGTGTTGGCTATGAAGGGACAGACAGAGGGTAGCCTCTGGAAGGGAATGTTTACAAGTGCCATCTGCAAGCCTGCATGCAGTCAAGGGTGGGGAGAGAGTGGCCCGAGGGAGTTAGAGAAGGTTCCTTCTAAGAGGCAAAGCTGCTAATCATAATGCTTCCACTCCTTTTATTTGAGCCTATACTTTTCAAAGTACCTGTTAAGTATATTCCACAGAGACTTAACTCTTCGGACTGTACATGTGCTGCTTGAGCCCTGAAACCCAGCAGGTGTGCAGTCAACTCCTACTCTCCAGTTCTTCAGGCTTGCCCTGGACAACAGACAAAAGATGATGGACAGGTCCCATCCCCCCAAACTAGGAGTGTCTGCAACTGCAGACAGGATAATCCCTTCCATCTGCCCCATTTTATCTGCGTCCTCTCTCAGCCTGGGGCTGTTGAAGCAGTCATCTTCCCAAGGTCCCCTGGGGATTGGGGGAGGAACAGTCATGGGTGTGGCCACAGACCAAAGTAGATTAGCTGTTATTGCGGATGTTATCTTGTATTGATGGAAGAACTTGTAACCTTGATATAAAGATAGTAGTTGCCAGAGGTTCAGAAGGGAGGGTAATGAGTGGGTGGAACAGGGCATATTTGGGGCGGTGAGATTCTTCTGTATAACTGCAATGGTGGGCACATGACATTACACATTTGACAAGGCTTATGGACCTGTACAGCCCATAGTGTAACCCATAATGTAAACTAGAGACTTTGGTTAGAAGCAAAGCCTCAATATTGGTTCATCAACTGTAACAAATGTACCCCACTAATCTAAGATGTTAATAATAAGGGTAACTATGTGTGTGGGTGTGCAGGGGTTGGGGTATATGGGAATTCCATATACTTTTGGTGTTATTTTTCTGTAAATGTAAATTTAAAACTTCTCTAAAAACAAACTTAAAAAATAAAAAACTAAGTAAAGGCAGAACTCGGCCTTGAACCATGGTTAGGATTTAAAGTTGTTGGTGGGGAGAAGAGAGTTTTTTTTCACATGAAGAATGAGCCTGAACAAAGGCTTAGACCTATGCTGTCCAACATGGTAGCCACAAGCCACAGACGGCTATCGAGCTCTTGATATGAGCCTAGTTTGAATTGAGATGCATCCCAAGTATACGACATGAAGATTGCTGAAAGAAGTGTAAGACATCCAACACTGGATAAGAAGCCTCTTCCCCACTTCTGCAGAAAAAATCTTAGCCCATAACCCCGAGTTGAGCAAACCTTAATAGTCACACAACCAGCCATCTCCAAAGTAGTTAAAATGGCTTACTGCATTTTAACAGGATTTATTTTAAATTCACAAGGGTTTCAACTTAACAAAGTTTCCCCCACCCTCTATTGCTCTCTAACCGTAAAACCGTTTAGGTAGTCCTTGGAAAATATGTGATTTGATGTATTCATGCTGACCCCCTCATTGACTATTCAGTCTGCTTTCTCTAGGATCATTTTCCAGAACTCTGCAAGATTACCCAATCATACAGGCTTTGTTAAAAGGCAGGGCTCTCCTGGGTCATCATTGGAAACATCAAGAAGGATACTAAAATGCCACAGGAACTGATAATCTAGAACCATATGCATTTACATGGAAAGGAAATCATAGAATAATACATGGGTATGGGCGTATAAATGTTTTTATATAAATCTGGTGTTATGAAACAAATCTAGCTAACGTTTTTTCTGTGATTACATGGTCCCACCAAATGGATTCCCTCTAGCCCTCCATTCCCTAATTTCCCATTTTGAATTCTGAATAAGAGGAAAACAAACAAACAAATAAATACAACTACAAATTAACTCCGTAGATAAGTTTGATTGGTCTCTGATGAAATCACATTCAATACCACACCTGGTCTCTATCTAGTGGTTAATCCTCTCAAAGATGCCTAAGTTTCAATGTCCTCTCTTCAAATCTCCATATGACTTATCCTTCTTAATAACATTTTGTAATTCTTCCTTTTGACTTACTAGATTTCTTACCTGGCAACATTTCTGAACATTCAGAATCCTGCTTTTTTCAACATTCTCTTTATGTTTAGTGCAGATGTTCGCTAAACCCCATCTCATCCTCTAACATTTAAAGAGGTATAGGAAAAAAATCTGTTCACCTTAATTTAAAATGAGAAAGTATATAGCAAATACGCTCCCAAATTCAACCACCTCAACACAGGGACTTTAATTTGTATACATTTTGAGGCATTTTTCTTCTGAAGATATCTTTTTAATGGTAATCACAGTGTACAGAAAATTTGCTAGTCCTCTTTTTACTTAATATTAAATTTCTAACATTTTTCATGCTGCTTCCAAGTCTGCAAAATCGAAATTTGTGGTGACCAGAGAATAGTCCATTAAGTGAGTTAACCACAATTCACATAACTACTCCTTTATTCTAGTTATTTGGATTGCTCTTAATCTTTTTCGTTACTATAATAATGTTCTAATAATATATTGATGCTTATAAAAATGTTCTAAATTTGGATCATTTAATTACTACATTCTTAGAAATGGTATTTTATTGCAACTGAAGGGAAGAATATTTGTATAGTTTTTGATAGACATTGCCAAACTTTCAAAAAAATGATTGCACCATAAGCCATGATAGGCAAGATTTCTTAGACAGAATCTAGAAAGAACCAAGTATAAAAGAAAAAAAAATTAAAATGGACTTTATAAAAATAAATGCATTTGTTCATAAAGAGACACTTAAAAATGAATAGGTAAGACATAGACTAGGAAAAAATGTTCACAATTCATATATATGACAAAGGACTTGTATCCAGAATATATTAACAACTCTTTGTAGCTCAGTAATAAAAAGACAATTAATCCAATTAAAATTTTTCTAAAAGTCTTTAAAGGCACTTTACAAAAGAAGATATACAAATGGCTACTACACATATGAAAGTGTTCAACATCATTTTTTGTCAGGAAAATGCAAATTAAAACCACAACAGGATAGATTCCATTACACACCCACTAGATGGGCTCAGCAATCATCAGTGGTGAGAGAGTAAAATAGTTTTAGCACTTTGGGAATTGGTCTGGCAGTTTCGCCTACATTTAAATGCACACATACCCTATGACTCCACAATTCCCCTTCTCGATATTTACCTCAGAGAAATAAAGGTGTATGTTCACAAAAAGACTTGTACAAGAATGAATCCTGGAAATTTTACTCACAATTGCCCCAAATCCTGGAAACAACCCAAATTTCCATTAACAAAAGAATGAATAAACAATGTGTGGTGTATCTCTTCAATGTAATACTACTTAGCATTAAATAGAAACAAACGACTGATACACACAACGTGGGTGAACTGTAATTTATAATTTGGTGTTTGTCGTCTAAGACAGGCAAAACTAATCTATGGTGAAAGCAGCAGAGCAGTGGTTGCTTCTGGAGGGGGTGAAGGGACAGAGACTGACCGGCCAGTGGCGAGAGCCAGCTCTCTGGGATGATGGAACTGTTCTATATCTTGATGGGGTGTGGGGTACAAGGGACTACGTAGGGTGTCACTCATTAAATTTTATATTTAAGACTGTATACGTCACTGTTATATGCTAAATCCCAATAAAAAAAAAACATGTGAAAAAAGAAGATTCAACATTTCCTAAAAAAAAAATCCAACAAAATAAAGATTCATCAAATTAAAACGCAGATGACAACTTAAGAAAATTATTTTCAATAATTAGAAAACTATTTTGTAAGAGAAGTAGAGGTAATATTTTTAGCATATAAATTAATATTGTAAACCAATAAGAGCACAATCTTTCAAAGAAAAAAATGAGTAAAAGTTATGAAAAATCAATTCACAGAAGAAATGCAGTCCATCTATGGTAAAGGGGCTGTCTCAAAGCCACACAACTATTTAGTGGAAGAACAAGGACTAAAATGTAGAGCTCCTGATTCCTTTTCTGTTACAGCAGGAGAATGATGGTTAATAAGTCAGCAAATGTTGAAAACATTTAGGGGCATGAGAAGACTAAAAATGATAATAATTACACTTCTTCCCAAGTGAATTACAGGGTTATAGAGTAGCAATAGAATTTTATTCTGGGATTGCAAACAAATAATTCTGAATTTTATCAGAACATTCAGTATAAAAGAATATGAAGACAATTCTGAGAGAAATTTTTAAAAATTGACAGAGGACTATAAATTACAAATACATGGCAATGCAGCTGTAACTCAAGTGTATTGGTGCAAGAATATATGCACAGCCTGTTGGGACAGAATAAATACCTTCTTTGTATATAGAATTTTTAAAAGGGAGACTATTAGTTAATAAATTGTATTGGGATAGCTTGTGAGTAATTTGGGGAAATTCAGACTCTCTAATTAGATGCAAATGAGATTCTCACCACACTATATGCTAATTTAAAGGGTGACTATAAATATTTTAAAGTATAGAAAAAATAGAAGAATATAGTATCAAATATTAACCAAAAAAAATGGGTAACCTTCTAGGTCCAGAAACAGATGAAAAACATCTTAAAGAAGGAGACAGTTTGAGCAGTCTTGCTTTGTTAGATTATGATGAGCTTCTGCTGGCTGCTCTTAAACTCAAAGATGAGAGCACAAGGCAAGTTTTGCTATGGAAATGTTGCTTCTTAAATAAGATTTAATTTTAACTGAAGTTTAATATATAGATCGAAAGTTGAGCAAATCATAAGTAAGTTATTAACATTCTTCAAAAGTAACTTACATTCTGACTTTTAATACCACAGATTGGGATTATACAGTATATATTATTTTGTGAATGACATTATAATCAACATTAAGTTTGTGATATTGCTATGTTGTTGTGTATAGCAGTGATTCATTTATTTCCATGGCTGCGTATTGTTCATTCTACTATTTCCAGCTTTGACCTGTTCAAAATAATGCTGCTATAAGCATTGTTGTACATACCTTTTAGTGCACATTTGCATGCCTTTCTGCTGGTATGTACCTAGGGTTGAATTGCTGGTTTATGGCGAATGGGTATGATCTGTTTCAGTCTAGATATACCAAACGGTATTAAAGCCCCCGTTGTTCCACATGCCAGAATTGATATTCCCATGACACCTTGTTTTTTAAGCCATTTTGTGTTCAGGAGGTGTATATGGAGGGGGGGTATGGTATCTTGTTATAGTTTTATTTCCCATTTTCTCAATATGCTGTTTTATATCATTTCTTGTTAAGTACCCATTCAAGTTTGGGGCAATTTTTCTTAATGATTTATAGGAGTTCTTTAAATATTCTGTGTGAGTCCTTAGTCAGTTTTATGTACTGCTAACACCTTCTCTTGCTCAGTGGGCTTACCTTTTCACTCTGTAAATGGTGTCTTTTGATTAACAGCTATTCAAAATTTTAATAAAGTCCACTGTATCAGTCTTTCTCATGGTTATTGCTTTTTATGCCCTCCTTAAAAATCTTTGTTTCTCTCAGTGTCATGAAGATATTCTCATGTTATCTTCTAGACGTTTTCACATTGAGATCTACAGTCCACCTGGAATTTATTTTTGTGTTTGGCATGAGGTAGGACTCAAATTTTGTTTTTCCATATGCATGTCCATTTAACCCAGCCATATTATTGAAAAGACTGTTCTTTCCCAGCTGCACTGCACGAACATCTTTGTCATAAATCAAGTGACCATATATGTGTGGGTTTAATTCTGGGCTCCGTCTTCTGTTCTTTTTGTCTGCGTGCTATCTTTGACCAATGTCACACTGTTTTAATTACCATAGTGGTATAATAAATCTGATATCAGATAGTGCAAATTTTTCTTCTTTAAGACTGTTTTGGCTCTTATTAGTTCTTTTCATTTCCACACATATTTGAGAATTAGCTTGTAAATTTCCACAAAAAAAGGCCCCCTGAGATTTTTATTATGATTGTACTGAATCTACAGATAAATTAGGGGAGAAACTATATATTACAATAATGAGACTTCGAATCCAGAAATATCTTATACCCTTCCATTTAAATAGGTCTTCTTTGATTTCTCTAAAGAAAGAGTTTTGTTTATACATAAAGTTCTTACATCTCTTTTAATATGTATATTCTTAAGGTATTTGGTTGTTTATGCTCTTCTACCATTTTAATTTTAATTTATGTTTATTGCTGGTACACAGAAATAAAAATGATTTTAGATATTTGTGTATTTAATAATACTGCAAGATTCACTTTTCTAGCACAAAACAGTTTTATGTTTTTACTTTCTAATCTCATACATATTGTTTCTTTCTTTTGACACATTACGAAGGCTAGAACTTACTGCAATATTAAAGAGAAAAGGGGTTACTGGGTATTCTTGTCTCACCCCTGATCTCACGAGAAAAGTTTTCAACATTTCAAAATTAAGTATGAACTTTGCCGTAGGTTATTTTTGGGTGCCTATTATCAGATTACGAAAGTGCCCTTCTCTCTGAGCATTCCTGAGATATTTTTGTCCCTCATATCTACCTAGCAAGGATGAAAAACTGGATAAAAATTTAGATAGGTGGTATTAGCTCACAGGCTTATATTTTATACTGTCCATTATCCAAAACTTCTATTTTTAATTTTCTCTTTGGCTTTTTGCCACCCAACTATTACTTTATAATATTTCCATCACTGGTTTTGAATAGAGATAAATAAAAATGCAACTCAACTCCATCTATTTGGGGATTGCATATTTAGCAAGGGAGGTGGTCGATAACCATCAAAATGAGTTTAGTGGATTATCATTAGATGTTATTTGTTCATGCTAGTCCCTATTTCTGTTTGCATTTTCATAAAAATTCTGTCAAATGTTGTGAGTTCCAGGAGCCTAGCCTTGTTCTCTGCCCCCCTACCCCTACCCCCATATATAGGTGTCAGAACAAGAGAGAGAGAAACTAGCTAGTTTCTCCATAGCTTCTTTGTAAGTACGTGTACCAAAATGTTAACAGTGGCCCTGGATAATAGGAATTCAAGTGGTTTTTTCCTTTTCTTCTTTTAATTTTCTTTCCTTTGAATGTTCTAATTTGTGTCCAACGAGCTTGTACTATGTTAATAAGAAAAAGACAGAAAGAGAATTAGAAAATCAGCAGAACGAATAAATATGCATAGGGAGGGGTGCATTTCCAAGTAGGGAAGCCGGGTTAGGGAGGAGACAAACTTTCCCAGCTTGTCGAGAGACCCCAGAAGGAGGCGCCTCCACAGGAGCTCACAGGCCACGGGAAAATGGACCAATTGCTTCCCATCAGCACATTTTTTAAAATTTATTTATTCTGAATCAAATTATATCTGCCCCTGAGCCCCATTTGTCAACTTTGGCAAAAGGTTCTCTCTCCACCATTCTTCAGGGACCCCTCCCTGCTTCCCACCCGTTCAGATTTAATGAAAGCCCCGTAGTTAGCCTAGCCCGGGACTGATTTTCAGTCCATGGAGGTTGTCACTTCCGGTGCTCAGGTCGGCTGGATCACGTGAAGCTGGGAGGGAGACACCCTGCTGGGACCCCTCACCCCCCCACCCTAAAATCAGACTCTTCCATGGGGACTTCTGCTGGCTCCCTGGCATGGGCACAGCCACCCCACATTTCCAGGGTGGAAGATCTTCCCATTTTTCCAAGAGAAACTGGAAATCTATCATTCATGTAGAAATCTCCCAACTTTTAAAAGCTGGCAGCCTTGTAAACTTTCTACGTGAGCTGTAGCTGTCCACTAGCTTGCCCAGGGGAAGGTTGGCCCAGAGCTCAGATCACAGGGGCTGGCAATCCTTCCTATGAAGCAGGGGATTCCATTTTCTCTTTTTTCCTGATAAGACAAAGCAGCAAGAAAACAGACACACTGCTATTACATTTTCAGTAATTCATCCTGCCGTAAAAGGGGGCATAGAAGCTGGCTGGGTATATTCGAGATGTCAAGTAGCTGCAATATCATTATCTATAGAGGGGAATGATAAAGGCCTTGTCCTACAGACTGTACAAGGCTGTTGTGAGGAGCAAATGAGTCAAGAGATGCTAAAGAGCTATTAAGACTCAAACACACTGTATAAAATCAGGTAGACCTCCTGGAAGAAGAGGGCAGCTGGTGGAGACTTTCCCCGTCCCAGGCTGCTGGCACTGTCCTTGGCACAGAGCCACTTTTCCCCCTTCATATTTAAAAATAACTGCTCGTTATGTGAGCACCGCCAACCAGTGTAGCTGGGCAGGGAAAGGAAAGCCCCATTCCAAGCCGTGCAGATCTGAAAGACTTGTCAGCTGAACGTAATTGGACACAGCTTGATTTTCAGATCACAGGCTGCATTACCCAGAAAGAACAAAACATCATGGTTTTTTTTATCACAACAGAATCATATCTAATATCCTCTTGTCATAATTGGAAAGTCTGCCAACCAGCGCACGTCCATTCCAGAAGGAGCACACGGAGCCGAGAGCTGTGGTTTGTCACAGACCAAAGGGTCTTTTATCCATTGCTTTGCCCTCTGGCGCTCTGACAGAGAAATGGAACCAAAGCGAAGAGATTATAAAAAGTGATTTCTGGTATCACATTCACAGAGGCTTTGCTGGTCACATAGTATCCCTTTGTGTTTTCCCATCCTTCTTTGTTGCCTTACTAGCATTATTTATTCATGAAAACAGGTAACTAGATTGCATCCTTCAGGACCAGCCCAGCAGATGTGGGATGAGGAAACTGTGTGAGTGTGTGTAAATGCACATGAAACGGGGGGAGGGGGGGTGTAAAAGCTTCACCCATTACACCAAGAATACTTTATGTCTTTTTTTAAAGCTCTAACATTTTCGAAGCACTTTCTTACGTCTTGTTTCATAAATGATTCATTTTGATGAACCTAGTAATTTTGTGGGGCTGGACAAGGAAAACACAAGCCCTAGAAGGCCTGTGCCGTGGGAAACACACGCTTTGCCTTGGCCTGCTTCCTCCCCCAGTCCATGCGAGCCCTCTCCCTCCCCCTGAGGTTGCGGCCACCTCTCTCTGAGAAGTGCGGCTAAGGGTGAGCCAGCCGCTCAGAGGGCTGGGGAAGCTCAGGGCCCACCGAGAGCACACAGGAAGGGACCCGGCAGGAAGCAGGGGGCCAGCTCACCTCCTGCACCAGCTGATGTGACTGACACTTAGAAACTTGCTCATTGTGCAAAAATATCCACGCAAACAAGTCAAGCTGGAGCTACCCTCCTCTTCACCTCATCTCCTTCCACAAACACACCCAGACTCACATAGACACACACAGGCACACACGTTCAGACTCGGTGTCCTCCAAAGCCTCACCTGACGTGGACAGCTGGCTAGCTCTCAGGAGGGAGAGTCAGAATAGATCAGAGCAGGTGCTAGCCACAGGAACATGCTGAAGGAGAAACACAGAAGGACTTGCAGAGTGGGAAGGGGAAGAAGAAATGGTGTTTTAGAAACTGCAGTAGAAATCAGGAAGTTATAACTGAATCTGGGTTACACCAGCTTTCAGCCAGAGAGCTCAAGGGGCCTTACTACCATCATTGGATAAAGGTAGGATTTGGTTGTAGGAATGAACTAAGGGAAAAGAACAGGATCCATTTGACTAAGGTCAATCAGTAAGCCTGGTGGGAAAGAGCCCAGGTCCTTGCATTGAGCCCTCTCCTTTAGACAGGTTCAAGGGGGTGGGAAAGTCCAGCCTGCACAGCATCCTTCAGAGTCCCTGGGCAACTCCAACGGTCCCAGGCTGCAGGGCTTTCCTTCCATTAAGAATGGATCATGTGCCACATGAAGGAAAGTCTCTCATTAAGAGCTTTGTCCTTGACCCCATCCTGCTAAATATTTTTAAGATGACATCAGCCTGATGATGAAAATTGCATCTGATAAAAGTGAGAGGAGATGGTCCAATTCCTAGCTAACAGAATTTCATTGCGAAAAACTTTTAATAACCTGCACTGGTAGACCCAAACCAACATGAGAAAGTCCTAACTCTACTTCAGAAAGTCAGTTACATTGGTACATGATGAAAGAGACCAATAATAGCAGTCTATTTTTCAAAGTCCCTAGGTAATTTAGTTGACTCCAAGCTTAATATAAAAACGTCCAAGAAAGCTAGTACAACCAAAGCCATGTTCATGGACATATATGGCCATGCAGTCATAGAACTTTCTCATTGAAACTGACATTAGATGTCATCTGACCCACCTCCTTCACTACATGCTGGAACTGAAGTCCTCAGAGGTTAAATATATTATGGTAGTCCCAAACCAAGATAGAAAATGGATTCTATCTTGAGTACCAACACCGATCATTGCTGCTAGGGGGACTGTATTTGAGAAGGAGTCTGAATCCTTGTCTAAGCTCAGCAGAAAGGGGTGCTGAGATAGGTGAGTGAGTCTGCCATGGTCAGGAGAAGGGACACGACAGCCCAAGGACTACTGGTACAGACACCATTGGTGCCTGCCCACACAGCCCCTCAGGGCTCATCAGTCCAGTTTATGCTGCCAAGGTCCTCCTGGAAGGCCCTGAAATCTCTGCCTGGGAACTTTCTCTTGATCTGCACATGGGGCAGGCTGTCAGAGCGAATCCCCTCTGATAGATGAGAGCTGGAGGATAAATATCCCAAATTCTCCACTCCAGAGTTCACCAGCAGGACTGAGTCTCAGTTGCCCAAGGCAGGAACCTGCTCTATAGTGTACCTCTTACTGGATTCCGTCTTTGTCTCACCTCCCCACTCTGCCACAGGTGCTTCCTGAAATCAATGCCAAAATAAACTACCTGTTCGCAAATCCTTGTCTCAGGATCTGCTTCTGGGAGGCTCACCTAAGACAGCTACATATTTGCCATTCCTGATAGAACCAAGGAAATAAAATATAACTCGGCAGTCAAGTCATACCACGTTCAACACCTGATACTTGGCAAACTGGGATGAAATCTGAGGACAAAGGCCAGGATTGTGAAGGGTCTGGTATCTTATAACCAATAAGGAAAGACTCAGAGAAATGAGGGCATTTAGCCTGGAAAGTAGGAAAGCAAAGGAGGCAGCATCTGATCAGTATCTTCAAACATAGGGAGGTAGTTCAGCTTTGGGGTTATAAACGCTGACTTTGGTTTCACAATCCTGGGTATAAGGCTCAGATCTGCCACCTCTTAGTGGCAGATGTGTGATCTTGGAGACTTTTTTTTTTTTTTTTTTTAACTTCTCTAAGCCTTAGTGTTCTTATCGGGAATTACCTGGTATTATAATGTCTACCTTTAGTGTGACTTTGTGAATTAAATGTACTAATGCTCAACTCATAGTAACTACAAAATAAACATCAGCTATATACGAGAAAAATTAGACTTTTCAGTTCTTGAAGGCCTTGCTAGGACCAGGGTTTTAATATTAAAGGCAGTTGGATTCAGATGTAATTTAGCCAAGTGTGCTAGTCATTTTGAAATCATACTAGTAATTTGTGTTGTCTGGAGATGAAATGGGCCTCTTTGTGAATGGCAAGAAGGAGGCTAGACTCATACTTGTCTGGGGTATGTGGAAGAGTCCCTGCTGTGGGAGGGGTTGGCATGGATGATCTCCGTGCTGCCAAGATTTTAACTGCCCCTCTACCTGCCTCCACCCCCTGAGCCCACTGCCACCACCTCCCCACCCCCAGCCTCTTGGCCGGCTTTCTTCCTGACCTCCCCATTTCTGAGCCAAGGGCCTAGATTATTTAACATCCCCAGGGACTCCTTTGGCTTTCTTTCCTGTGAATGCTGATCTCAGGAGACTAATCTGGTGCCATCTGGAAACAGCATTTTCATCTTCCCCACGACTCCACTTCCATGGAGCCTCAAGGCAGCGAGCTCAGCAGCACAGTTTCAGAGGAACACACGGTGGAGTAGAGCAGGACTTCCTTTCTCCACTGCTCTGGATTGTGAAAAAAAAATCCTAATGAACAACTTGAAGAAAACAGTGTCAGGCCGACATCCTAGAGTGAACCCCAAGCCAGCTAGGGCTGGGCGATCTCAGACTGGCTTGCCTGGGACACTAACAAAGGTTTGGCTTTCTCCCTTGTCCCTGTCCAATGCCCCCTCTTCCATGAAGTCTGCCTTCATTGCAAGCCCACAGCACTGCAGGGCTTTTTATCATTAAATCCGTTACAGACAGTACACACACAACCAACTCTTACTTTATAAAAAGATGTAAAGTATGAAAAATATGTATTTGCTCCAAAACATGCAAAATACTCCTAGCAAAATAAAAATGAATAAAAGCTTAGTCACATAAGATATGGCAATTCCATCACATAGTTAAGTTATTACTCATAAAAACATCACTACATTTGAAAATAATTTGCAGGTTAGAATTTATGATTTCATAAGAATTCCCGAGTAGCCACAATAAAACTGGATAAAACATAATCAATCCTAAACTTATACCCATTCATTCATCCATTCAATAAGCATTGATTGATCATCTACATGCCAGGCATTGTTGTAGAAGTTAGGGATCCAATATTGAAAAAGGACAAAGTCTTTTCCTTATAGAGAAATTCTTTCAAGCATGAAATAACATTTGGTGTGGGATGCACGTCTGTTTGTGACGATGTGGGTAGAGCCTCTCAAAGCAGAGAGCTTGGGGCTTCACTAGTCTAAATGTACCAGTCCTGAGCTGCCTCCATGACGGTCTTGTACATCGAAGCTTAGCAGCGTCTTGCTCTTAGGGGCTGATGAAAGAGAGAGAGAGAGAGAGAGAGAGAAAGAGGGAGGGAGGAAAGGAGGGAGGGAGGGAGGGAGGGAAGAAGAAAATTGTTAATTCATAATTAAAGAGATGCAATGAAATATAAGGAGAATGTCTTGTGGGGTGGATTCATGTTTCTTTTGCTATGGAGCCATCTAGAGAAAAGGGTAGAGACCACAGAGGTAGTCCACCAAACCATAATTCCCTGGGAGCCAAGGTTGTGTCTTTATTCTTGTATCTCAGCACCTAGCACATAATAGGAGCTCAATAAATGCTTCTCAAACTGAACTATCATTAAAATATAATTATTAAATAATTATTATTAAAATGTAATTAAAATGTAATTAAAACATAGAGCTCACATCACAGCTAATTATTTTTATCCTTAGGAATCTATGTTTGGATGTTGTTTAGTTCACTGATTTTATGCGAATTCCTCGATCGTGTTTATATATGAGCCCTGCCACACAGGGAAAAATTTCTCTTTTCCCTGGGTTAATTATTCCTTATTTTCCCCTTTTAAGTCTTGTTTTTAATTATACAATAAGACAAGACCATTGCAGAAAAATCCAAAAAAACCAGCAAAAAGAAGAAAAGAAAAACAGTTTTTTTTCCTGCTGTCCAGCAATAATCGGTATAAATATTTTGGTGAACCCATTTCTATACCTTCTGTGGTGCGTAACTGGAGGAAGAGAGTCCCTGACTCAGGCTACTTACCTATCAGAGGTAAGAGGGTTTATATCTTTATGGTGGTCATTGTCCTCTTACAGAGATGAATGTGGGACTCTAACCTGCCTGAGAGCTGATATGGTTCAGGATCATTTCAAAGTTGACCAAATCTTCACGTGGCCTACGGGTGGCCACTGAAGGTAGATGGCTCTGTTAGGAAAGGCACCATGCTGGAAGCCAACACCAACAGTGTTGGGTGCTGTTTCTTGTGTGTCAAAAGAGCTTTAGCAGCATCTGAAACCAGATGGCTGAGCAAGATAGAACTGATATTCCCTGCATCGTAGGCACGGGAACTTTTGGCGATTATGTTGCATTGAAGAGAAAGCCTCTCTTCCTCGCTGTGGATTTGAATTGTGGACTCTGTGGTACAAGCCTGTGTGTTTTGTTGAATAGATGGCCCTGGAGGCTCAGAGGAAGAACGAGATAGCACATATACACTTTGAAGCAGACGAGGGACCTCATGCGGGAGGTGGAGGGCCTGGAGCTGAATTTGAAATGCCAAAGCCCAACTATTTTGCTGACACTTCTGCCACCCTCACCCACCTCCCATGGTAGTGCTTGACTGAATCATTCAGAATTTGAACAATGGACTGGATTATTGTTCCCTAAAGATTGTTCTGGTGGTAGAAGGGGAGCAGGGTCCTAGGGAGAGACATGGGATCCTATGGAAAGGTGATGGGATTTCTAAGGATGTAATTTATAACATTTAAGATAGAAGAAAGGAAGGAAGGCAGATCTCAAGTAGGAGGGCAAGGTTATGGAATACGGTGTATGCACGAAGGCACCCCCATAAAAATTTAACTTCTTGATTTTCTTTTTCCTTGGACTCGGCAAATAGTCCTATTTAGTATCCAGTATAGCTTTCAGCTAGAGTATTTCTTTGATTATCCCCATACCTACACTTACATATGCACAGACTTGTAAGGAGGAGTCACTGGACTTAGTGAGGGGGCACTAAAGGGGGGTAACCATATGGGGCAGAGCTGGTCCCTAGTCCTAAAGTTCCTGGTGATATTGAGACTTTCTATCCAAGGTCATGGATTGCTTTTCCATTTGTTTAAGTCTATCTTTATGTCTTTCAGGTGTGTTTTTAAGTTTTCTCATATAGGTTTTAGACATTTCTTGTTAAAATTATACATAATTATTTCATACCTCTTGTTATGAATGAGATCTTATTTTTATCATATCTTCTAATTGGTTATCATTTCTGTTTATAAAGATTATCAGATTTTTGTATGTTAAGTTGCCTGTAAATACTTCAAATACAATTTGAAATAGTAGTAAATTTAATGTCTTGACTATAGCAGGAATGCCTCTAGCATTTTTCCCATCAAATAAGATTCTAGCTTAGGGCTGAGATAGAAATAATATAGAGATAGAAATATTTGTATATTTTATTATTCTTAGTAAGTATCTGATTCATATTTTATTCAGGAATTTTAATCACAAATGGTTGTGAATTTTGTCAAGTGCCTTTTCAGCATCTATGGGGATCATCATATGATTTTTCCCTCACATCTAGTAATATATTGAATTACATACATGGATTTATTAATATTTAACCATCCTTGCATTCCTGGAATAAGTCCCACTTGGTCATAATGTATTATTAAGAAGGGGTATTAAAATTCTTGGTATTGAACTGCTCCATGTTCATATTTTTTCCTGGGAACAAACATTAAGAAGGGTTTTATTATGTGACATTATCCATAACATTAAAATAAAGAAAAAAAAAAAGACATTAAATGATATGAACCATATTTTTCTCCCTTTATGTGCTAGTCCTTTATAATTTTTTAAAGATTACTTCTAGTGCCTCTTAGATAATTTCAGGCAGCATAGGGTATAAATTATTGGGTTTTGCAGATTTGAGCACATTAAACTAATCTGAGCCATCTTTACCTATATTCTCCCCTAATTCAGTGTGTATGGTTTGCAATATAGTTGATTTTGACACTGCTTGGGCTTTATCCAGGAAGTTTCTAAGGGCTTTAGAAACTCCTTCAGTCTCTAAATTACTTACTTCTTTTATAATTATGAGAAATCTCTCCTTTTGACTTTTTTATGAATTCAATGAGTGAACAGATATATTTCTATTTCCTTTTATGTATCTTGAAAGATGCATTTCACTTTTCAACTTTGCTGTTATGTTGGTTCTTTGACTAGTTGGTTTCCTCTTTCTCTCCCTCCTTCTTCATACGTGATCTGATAGATTGTAGTATTTACCCAAATATTTACTCAGCTCTTTTCCGTGCTGCCCATTGCTGTAGGACTTGCATGTCTTCAATGGGAAGCATAGACATCACAACCCCATTGATATTAGACTTGGCCATGTGATGTCCTTTGACAAATGGAATGTGGGCAGAAATTTTGAGACATGTTAAGTTTCATAATTTATACAGCTCCCAAAAGTTGTTGACTCCTTGGGAAGCTTTTAATTTTTTTCTAGTGCTATTACTATGATGCAAAACATTTTTGAAATTTTTCTTTTTGAGTTGCCATCAGTACATTTTTGAAAACCTTTGATAGTGTCATATCTTCATTTTTTGAGGGCACATTTGCTTTTTGAACCTAAAGTCAAATACAGGCAAGTACATTGTAATGGGTAAGAGCATAAGCTTAAATTGGGGCATCAAAACTCTGCTATATATTAGCTGTGATAGTTTATTCAGGGTAATCATCTGTAAAATAGGAACAATATTTTTGGTAATCAGCATTCATTCATACTCCCTTCTAATATCTTTCTTGCATTACATTTCCTAGGATATTTTGCCTTCAGGGCTCTGAATGGAATGAGATACTCTCATGTGCAATTTGAGCAGCAGAAGGGCAATTGAATCCATATTATTTCTCTTGTGGTGGGTATTTATGCCCAGATGTGTGAGCTTAGGCATATGAGGTTTTGCAGTGACTTCTGGGAACTCTCTATACAATTACTCACCTTTGTACTATAGATTGGCTATGACCATTAGTAGAAGTTGCTTGTAGCATTCCACCATGGACAGCAGCATTGATTCCCTGATTCTTGGACCATAGCTAAAGTAGTGAACCTGAAAGCTAGTGTTGACCCTTTCACTTTTGTCACTTACCATTTTCAATGACGAGTTCCACATAATAAATCCAAATCTGATTGACCCTGACTGATCTTATCAATCAAAGGATTGGCAAGTAAATGTCCTGAAACATGTCATACCTATTACTACTATTAGGAAAGGGATAAAAATGAGCAATACATCCTTAAGTAAAAAAAAAAAAAAAAAGGTGTGACCATCTAGATAAAATTAATTTTCACATATGATATAGAAAGTTGATTTGAAGACAGTTCCAGAAGAGGAATTAGGCTCACTAAAGAAGAATATCATCTCCTGGAAACCCTACTTTAAAGTTTTTGTACAATAGACATTTGGATGGATGTGTTGATATACTGGTTTTTAAACAATTCATTATTTTTAGTCATGCCTTGGAGTATCCTGCTCAGATCTCTCTTCTTTGCTAAGGAACATGAGGGCTGTGAATTAGAGGTACAGAAACATCTTCCACCACCATCTTCAGCACTTCACCTGTTGCTTCTCCTCAAACCCCAGGTAAAGTGAAGAACTGACTTGAACAAGATTGTCTTATATTTCCCATGAATTTTCTCTTAGGCTCAACACTAGACAAAATTTCAATCTTCACCTATATCTTGGAAAGGGAATTATGTTTTTCACTTTCAATGTGGGTATCCAGGCTTTCTAAACAACAAGGAAAAGACTTGGGGAACAGAGACACTCTCATTAATGGCCAGATTAAGCTCTCATGTACCCATATACATGGGTCACTAGAGAAGTCTGATTGCAACAAAAACACTGCCACCGGGGTTATGGAATGGGAATGCCTAAAGGGGGAGAAAATAATATAGAAAGGCGGACCCTAAATATAAACTTTGAGGAAATTACATTCTTGCTGGGAATGGACTCTGCTGCCAAGTACCAATGAAATAATTCACAAATTAACAGTGAAGTGCTCAACAGCATGGACTATCTCAAAGATTGTCTAAGATACTTTGACTATGTAACTGACAAGCTACCTCTGCTGATGTATTAACCTTGTGTCTTCATAAATACGGTATAATATGGAATAAGAAGAGAAAAAGATTAGCTAAAAGTCGATATAGTTTAATCATGACATAACATGAAACTAGAAGAAAGATGCTTTTATTTGATGTTAACATGGTTCTATTTAATTTCTAGACTGAGAGAATCTAATATATTCTCCTTAAATGCAATGATTCATAAGTTCAAATTTCATCAGCAGAAAAGGGATAATAGTAACTACCCTGCAGGTTTGAATTTAGGATTAAGATGACTTATGCAAATCATTTGAAAGGTTACTAAACTTTGACCTTAAGCTCCCTCCTATCTACTGCAGGTCTTTGCTCATTTTCACGTCAAAAATCCTCTCAAGAGTGTTCTTGCTTTCTCCAGCAACTTCCTCTTATTCTCTCTCCTATCCATCCAGTCTTGCTTTAGTCCAGTCATGTTCTGGAGCTGTCTGGCAGGATCTGAGTGTGCACATCACTTCCCAGCTCTGAATTCAGTGACATTACGTTGTTAGCTTGAAATTGGCTGTGCTGGCACTATGTATGTCATGGAAACTGGTAAATGTGATAAATGAGGGTTTTGCTTTTGTTTTTCAGAGAGCCAATTTGCCAACACATCACTGCTTTAGTCACAACTTACACTGATTCTGCTCCCATCAAAGACATTTTTGAGCTATATCTTGCTAAAGCCAATGTACAATATACTGTTCTCATCTCGCTCAAGCTCTTAGTGGAATCTAACTTGGTAGACCACCGTTCCTTCATTGAACATTTTTCCTCTAGAATTCTACACTTATTTTCGTCTTATCTTATTAGCAGCTCTTTTTGAAGATCATTTGTTGGCTGTATCCCTTCTACCAGACTTTGACATGTTGGAGTTTCCAGAGTTCTGTTCTTTGATCTTCTCTTTTTAAAGATTTTTAAAAAATATTATATTGAAGTATATCATTCATACTTGAACCTATATAAACAATAGATATAGTAAAAGTTGTGGAATTACAAAACAAACATGCATAACATCATACAGGGGTCCAATACATTACCCTACCAACAACACCTTGCATTGTCGTGAAACATTTGTTACAAATTATGAAAGAATATCATCAAAATATTACTACTAACTATAGTCCATATCTTACATTTGGAGTATTTTTCCCAAATTACTCTATTATTTTTTAAAATATATTTTTATTACAAAAATTATGAACTTACAAAACAATCATGCACATGTATAGAATTCCCACACAACATCCCTACACCAACACACCACACCTTGGTGGAATGTTTGTTATAGATCATGAGACAATATCATCAGACTACCACCAACAGCCATGGTCCACAGTATACACTTGGCACACTTTTTCCATAGCCCCCATCATCATCACAGTACATCTTTGGCAGTGATGCAAGAACATTACAGTATTGCTGTTAACCACAGTCCATGGGTCACAACAACTGTATTTTCCCCTGCTTCTCCACATTCCCACACTCTAGTATAGTGACATACATTCACTCTAGCACACAGAAGAACACTCTTGCATCTGTACCATCAACCACAATTCTCATCCACCTCTGGATTCACTGTCTGGCTTTCTTTCAATTCTTTCAATTGACATCCCCAGACCACTCCTTTCAACCACAATCCCATTCATAAACCAGCGGCTACACACTATAATGTGTTACTATCAGCTCTATCCATTTCCATATTTTTAATGGTCAAGTTAATTAAAACTTCTGTATACATTAAGCATCAGTAGTCCTTCTCAGCCCTCCTCCCATCCCCTAATAACGTACACTTTAGGTTTTTGTGTTTTTTGTTTTTATTTATTTACTTTTTATCCATTTTAACACCCCCCCACCCCATTTTTGCTGTTTTTGTGTCCATTAGTTGGGCAATTCTCTGTCTGTTTCCTGCCCTCTTCTCTCATCCTTCTCCTCCTGTCTTCACCGGGATTCGATCCTGGAAACCTCTGATGTGGGAGAGAGGCATCCTACCGCCTGCACCACCTCAGTTCCTGGTTTCTCAGTGCGTCTCATCTTGGCTCTCCCTTGTGTCACTCTCCTTTTACGTCATCATCTTGCTGCGTGGTTAGGTGGGGCCAGGGCAGCTCATCTGCTTGCGGGGCCTGGGCGGCTCACCCGAGCACCTTCTATATTTTTCTATTTTACCGGGAGGTCCCGGGGATCGAACCCAGGTCCCTCCATATGGGAAATGGACGTGCAACCATTTGAGCCACATCCACCCCCATACACTCTAGGTTTTAACTCCATGTGTTCACTCCTCATATTTAGTTCATATTAATGAGATCATGCAATATTTCTTCTTTTGTGTCTGGTTTACTACATTCAGCATAATGTCTTCAAGATTCATCCATGTTATCACATGTGTCCCAATTTCATTTCTTTCACTACAGCATAATATTCCATCGTATGTATGTATCACATTTTGTTTATCCATTGATTGATTGATGGACACTTGGGTTGTTTCCATTTTTGGCAGTTGTGAATAATGCTACTATGAACATCTGTGAGCAGGTGTCTGTTCATGTCACAGTTTTCAGTTCTTCTGGATATATTTCTAGTAGAGGAATTGCTGGATCATGTTGCAGCTCTATATTTAACTTCCTGAGGAAATGCCAAACTGTTTTCCACAGAGGATGCACCATTTTACAATCCCACCAACAGTGAAGGAGTGTTTCTATTTCTCCACTTCCTCTCCAGAACTTACTGTTTTCTGTTTTTTTAATAATGGCCATTCTATGCAGTGTGAGATAATATCTCCTTGTTGTTCTGATTCGCATTTCCCTAATAGCTAGTGATATGGAACATTTTTTCATGTGCTTTTCAGCCATTTGTATTTCCTCTTTGGAAAAATGTCTATTTAAATCATTTGCCCATTTTTTTATTGGACTGCTTGCTCTTTTATTGTTGAGTTTATGATCTCTTTATATAGAATGGAAATCAAACCCTTATCAGATATGTGGTTTCTAAGTATTTTCTCCCATTGAGTGGGCTGCCTTTTCACTTTCTTGATGAAGTTCTTTGAATCACAAAAGGGTTTAAGTTTGAGGAGGTCCCATTTATCCATGTTTTCTTTCATTGCTCCTGCTTTTGGTGTAAGGTTTAAGATGGCATCACCTAACACCAGGTCTTGAAGATGTTTTTCTACGTTTTCTTCTAGGAGCTTTATGGTTCTTGCTTTTATACTTAGGTATTTGATCCATTTTGAGTTAATTTTTATATAAGGAATGAGACAGGGGTCATCTTTCTTTCTTTTGGATATGGACATCCAGTTCTCCCAGCAGCATTTGTTGAATAGACTGTTCTGCCCCCGCTAAGTAGATTTGACAGGCTTGTAAAAAATCACTTGACCATAGCTGTGAGGGTCTCTTTCTGAACCATCAGTTTGGTTCCATAGGTCTATGTCTCTATCTTTATGTCAGTATCATGCTGTTTTTACCATTACTGGTAGGTAATATGATTTAAAGTTTGGAAGTGAGAGTCCACCAATTTTGCTTTTCTTTTTAAGATGTTTCTGGCTATTCGGGGCCCCTTTCCCTAACAAATGAATTTGATTTTTTTTTTTCCATTTGTGTAAAAAAAATACTGGTGGAATTTTTTATGAGATTGCATTGAATCTGTATATCAATGTGGATAGAAGTGAAATCTCAATGATATTTACTCTTTCAATCCATGAGCATGGAATGTTCTTCCAATTATTTAGGTCTTTTAAAAACTTCTTTTAACAAAGCAATGTGGTTTTTTGAATACAAGTGCTTTACATCCTTGGTTGATTTTATTCCTAAATATTTGATTATTTTAGTTACTATTGTAAATGGAATTTTTTTCCTGACTTCCTCCTAAGATTGGTCTTATATCCTGACACACTCCTAAAATTGTTTATTAACTCTAGCAGGTTTGTTGTAGATTTTTCGGGACTTTCAGGACCATATCATCTGCGAATAGCAAAAGTTTTACTTCTTCCTTTCCAATTTGCATGTTTTTTATTTCTTTTCTTGCCTGATTGCTCTAACTAGAACCTCTAGCACTATATTGAACAACAGTGGTAACAGTGGGCATCTTTGTCTTGTTCCTGATCTCAACAGGAAAGCTTTCAGTCTTTTGCCATTGAGTACAACATTAACTGTAGGTTTTTCATATATGGCCTTTCCTTCAATTCCTATCTTTTGTAGTATTTTTCTCAAGAAAAATTTGTCAAATGCCTTTCTGTGTCATTTGATAGGATCATGTGATTTTTCTTCTTTGATTTATTAATGTGGTGTATTATGCTGATTGATTTTCTTGTGTTGAACTACTCTTGCATGCCTGGTATAAAACCCACTTGATCATGATGAATAATTCTTTTAATGTGTTGTGGGATTCGATTAGCAAGTATTTTGCTGAGAATTTTTGCATCCATATTCATTAGGGAAATGGGTCCATAATTTTCATTTTTTTTTTATGTCTTTATCTGGCTTTGGTATTGGGGTGATATTGGCTTCATAGGATGAGTGTTGTAACATTCCTTTTTGTTCAATGTTTTGGAAGAGCTTGAGTAAGATTGGTATTAAATCTTCTCTGAATGCTTGGGAGAACCACCTGTGAAACCATCTGGTCCTGTGCTTTTCATTTTGGGGAGCTGTTTGATGACTGTTTCAATATCTTTACTTGTGTTTGGTTTGTTGAGGTCTTCCATTTCTTCTAGGGTCAGTGTAAGTTATTCGTACGTTCCTACGAATTTTTTCATGTCATCTACATTGTCTAGTATTTTAGCTTACCATTGTTCAGAGTATCGTCTTATGATCTCTTTTCTTTCTGTGGGGTCTGTAGTAATGTCCTTGGTTTCATTTCATTTTTTGCATCTTCTCTCTTTTTTCTTTGTCAGTCTAGCTAAGGATTTGTCGATTTTGTTAATCTTCTCAAAGAAACAACTTTTGGTTTTGTTCATTCTCTCTATTGTTTTTTGGTCTCAGTTTCATTGATTTCTGCTCTGATCTTTGTTATTTCATTCCTTCTACTTGTTTTGGGATTAGTTTGCTGTTCTTTTTCTAGTTCTTCCAGCTGTGTAGTTAGGTCATTGATTTTAGCTCTTTCTTCTTTTTTAATGTAAGCATTGATGACTATAAATTTCCCTCTCAGCGCTGCCTTTGCTACATCCCATAGGTTCTGATATGTTCTGTTCTCATTTTCATTCATCTCAAATAATGTACTGATTTCTCTCACAATTTCTTCTTTGAGTGTGTTGCTTAATCTCCCTGTATATGTGAATTTTCCCTTTTTCCGCTTCTTTATTTCCAACTTTATTCCATTATGATTAGAGAAAGTGCTTTGTTAAATTTCAATCTTGTTGAATTTATTGAGATCCTCTTTGTGACCAACTATATAGTCTATCCTAGAAAAAGATCCACAAGCACTTGAAAAGAATGTATATCCTGCTGTTTTGGGGTGCAATGTTCTGTATATGTCTATTAGGTTTAGTCCATTTATCGCATTATTCAAGCTCTCTGTTTCTTTATTGATCCTCTGTCCAGATGATCTATCCAATGCTGAGAGTGGTATATTGAAGTCTCCAAATATTATTGTAGACAATCTATTTCTCCCTTTGGTTATTGCCAGTGTTTGCCTCATGTATCTTGGGGCATTCTGGTTAGGTGCATATACATTTATGATTCCTATTTTTTCCTGTTGAATTGCCCCTTTTATTAATATATAATGTCCTTCCTTGTCTCTAATAACAGTTTTGCTTTTAAAGTCTATTTCATCCAATAAGTATAGCTACTCCAGCTTTTTTTTGGTTACTGCATGAGTGGAATATCTTTTTCCAGTCCTTCACCTTCAATCTATTGGTATCCTTGGGTCTAAGGTGAGTCTCTTTTAGACAGCATAGAGATCGCTCATATTTTCTTATCCTGTCTTCCAGTCTGTGTCTTTTAATTGGGAAGTTTAATCTATTAACATTCAGTGTTATTACTATAAAGGTGGTTCTTATTTCACCCATTTTGGCCTTTGGATTTTATCTGTCATATTTTATTTTCACCACTCTTTTTACACATTGAGTTACTTTTTCTGATATAATCTTCATTTCTAGAATCTCTTCCAAGCCCTTCTCTCCTGTCTTTTCTTTTCAGGCTGTAGGACTCCCTTTAGTATTTCCTGCAAAGCCGGTCTCTTTGTTATATTACCCTCTCAGTTTCTGTTTATCTGTGACTATTCTCAACTCATTCTCATTTTTTAAGATAATCTTGCTGGATATAAGATTCTTGCCTGGGAGTTTTTCTCTTGCAGTATCTTAAATATATCATATCACTGCCTTCTTGCCTCCATGGCTTCTGATGAGAAATTGGCACTTAATCTTATTGGGTATCCCTTATATGTTATGCATTGCTTTTCTCTTGTTGTTGTCAGAATTCTCTGTCTCTGGCATTTGCATTCTGGTTAGTTTGTGTCTCAGAGTTGGTCTATTTGAATTTATTTGGATGGGAGTATGTTGTGCTTCTTGGACACAAATATCTATGTCCTCCAATAGGGTTGGGAAATTTTCTACCATTATTTCTTTCAAATATTCCTTCTGTCCCTTTTCCCTTCTCTTCTCCTTATGGAATTCCCATGACACATATGCTTGCATGTCTTTCACCATCATTTAATTCCCTGAGACCCTGTTTGAGTTTTTCCATTCTTTTCTTTATCTGTTCTTTTGTATGTTCACTTTTGGAGGCCATGTCTTCAAGCTCACCAATCCTTACTTCTGCCTCCACAAATCTGCTGTTATATGCCTCTAGTGTATTTTTAATTTCATTTATTGTACCTTTCCTTCTCATAAGATCTGCTCTTTTTCTATGTATGCTTTCAAATTCTTTTTTGTGCTCACCTAGTGTCTTTTTAATATCCTTAATCTCTTTAACCATCTCATTGAATTTATTAAGAAGATTTGTTTGAACATCTATGATTAGTTGTCTCAACTCTTATGTCATCTGGAGGTTTATCTTGCTCCTGTAACTGGGCCATACCTTCCTGTTTCTATGTATGGATTGTAATTTTTTGTTGGTGTCTTGGCATCTGGCTTACTAGATGTATTTATTCTGGGTGCAGTTTCTCTCTTTAGTGTAGGGCTTTCTTGCTTTTTCTCTGTTGGGGGCAATGTCGAATGAATACAACTGTCATGGCCATCTCTACCTCCTCCTCCTTCTTCTT